>JAHWFO010050227.1:1517195-1528111 GCA_023313115.1 Rhysida immarginata
CGCTAATCCACATAGAAGATTAGGATATGAATTGCCGACTACAAGGATGAATTTAACACGATAGTTATTTAAATATTTTCATGAAAAAATGAACCTTTGCATCTTTTTTAATTTTTTTTTTGCAAAAGCCTTTGCACCTTATTTTTCTCCTGTGCAATTTAAATAAAAATATAGAAGGAAAATATTTAATAAACTAAGAAACTATTTATTAAAAATTAATTGTCCGTATAAGTTATTTATTTCAGTAAAAAACAAAACAGAAATGCCAGGAGCGGGATTCGAACCCGCGCCCACTTTTCGTAGACCAGAAATAACAGCCCGTGTACAATCACGGATTTGCTGTAATATATCTGGCGCCTTAGACCACTCGGCCATCCTGGCTACTTATACATTACCTTAACTTCATTTTCTTATAATCTTAAATTCTTGTAATATATGTAAAAATTTCATATTCCATCACCCGTTGTAATATTTTGTGCTCTACATCGGGTTTATAATAATCACTCTGTATAATTTGACAATTTTTCTATTGTTAATCTTTTCAATAATCAAATTTTCTCATCAATTTTAATACTGCCAACAATTAAGGAAATGTAGCTGAAGTCTATGTGCATGGCTATGTACGTATGTCATTGTTATATTTTTGCAGAATGATACACATCCAGTGGTGTGCTGGCAAATGTTTAACAACGGGCTCCACGACTACTCGATTGGAACCGGAAGTGGTTACTTAAATATTTCAGCCCGGAACCGGAAGTTGTTACCGGATATCAAAATTGAGACTTCAAATCTGCAATAATTTTTGAGATTTTTTTTTTACAGATTTGTAAGATTTGTGGGACGGTGTACGAGAATTTTCTGTATGACGGACCCCTTGGTTGTCTCTCAGTTGCAGTGTTACATTAAGCGATGGAATTTTTTGACTAAAATCTCTGGGGTTTTTTCTCCTAACAATATGCAGGATATATCTGAACGGACTGCACAAACTTGGAGGATATGTAGTATGAGTGATTCTAAGCAAAAAAGTTCATATGAACAAAGGTCCGAATTTGAACGCTAACTGAGATATGAACAGAAATAAAAATGCCGCCACCAAGATCGATAAGTTAATAACTCAAGTTCTGTAACATCTAAAATGATGAATTTTAGTAAAACTACAGGGTATATAAAACTATGTGTACCGTTAAAAATTGATCAAATTCCAGCCAGTAGTTTCAGAATTACGCGTTCAACATCGTAACCCATGCTCACATACGAGTACTAACCAGCACGTGTTACGTTTTTGACTGCGTAACTCGGAAACTATTCATTGGAATTCTATCAAATTTTAACAGTCCACACAGTTTATGTACCCTGTTGTTTTACCAAAATTCTTCTTTCTAGATGTTACAGAACTTGAGTTATTAACTTGTTGATCTTGGTAGCGGCATTTTAATTTCTGTTCATATTTCTGTTCATATCTCAGTTATTGCTTAGACTCACCCATACTATCTCTCCTCCAAGTTTGTACAGATCGTTCAGATACAACCTGTATACATGAATTAATGTATAAAAAAATAATAATAATTTTTCATGTCTTTGTTGAAATTCAACAGCCGGCTCGCAAAATCTTAAGAAGTTCGACAACCGGCTCCAGCACACCACTGTACACATCACACATTAATTAATACAGAGGGCACTGCAACTTACGGTGCTACTAGCATTGGCAGTAATTGACTATATTATTGCTCTCGTATAGTTAGTTTTGCATTGTTTCTATGAATCTTTTGGCAAAGCCTTAATACTAATAAAAAATTTTAATACAGAGGCGCACAAAAGTAGAGGAACAGTAGCGTTTTCGACTACTTGACATTTTTTTTTGTTGTTGTTAGGATGCCTATGGAATCTATTTCAAATAAAATCAAATAAAATAAAATTACTGCACACTTTACGTAAAAAAAAATTGAAAAAACCCACTTTTTTCACATTTCCGTAGGTATAGAGTGGAAGCCAACCCAGGCATAATTGTAACATAACAGCTCTCATAGGCACTAAGGGTTTTTTATCGATAAAATAATGCCATCTATAGCTCCTTTGAGCTCTATAGTCTTTTGGACATTTTGTATATGAGTATCGTGTTTATTTCATGATTATCATGAACGAAAAGTACTTAAAATATGAAAATGTTTAATGATGTATACTCTGTCTCACAATATGAAAAACGCTGCAAGGCAGTGTGGCGAGGCCAACGAGATGACAAGGCCTGGAAGCGAAAAAGTCACCTGACCAACTGGGTGCTAGCAAAATCCAAGATGGAGACAATGAAGGTTGGATTATTGCTAGCACCCAGTTGGTCAGGTGACTTTTTCGCTTCCAGGCACGTTCTCTAGATATTCATGGTCATCGAGCTTCCGACATTTTCCATTGTTTCGAGAAACTAAGGAAAACAGACCGCGCCAGGTGCCGCATAAATCGCACCCAGGTCGACCGTGATCTGCGATAGAGCTTTTCATTGAAACTGAAAATTAAAATAAAGTTTCTGTCTGCTGATAGGGCGGCGCTGCAGGCGCAGTTGGGCCGATTGTACATGAAGCGCCACTTTTCAATAGAGTTCCCGCCCTACCGGGAGTTAGAAACTTTAGCTTCATTTTAACAATGGAGCTCGATGACCATGCATCTCTATAGACTGTGCTTCCAGGCCTTGTTATCTCGTTGGCCTCGGCAGTGTGGGAAAACACGTCACTACTTTTTCACCTCCGCTCTGTAGTCTCCGAATGCGCACGCGTAGAACTCAAAAACAAGAAGCACTGTTTCAGTTTCATTTTAGCCTCTATGGTTTCAGTTTCTTTTTTATTGGCTGCGCGTTGATCCAACACCTCCTAAAGAGAAAGCCTCTGCACGGAAACGTCATACATTGTTACATCATCATAGTTGTGCATTGTTATTCGTATTTCTACCAATAATAAGCCCTGAATCTTCACTACTATGATGATGTAACAATGTATGACGGTTTCCGTGCAGAGGCTTTCTCTTTAGGAGGTGTTGGTTGATCTGAATGAGATGACAATTGATACGTGGCTTTCCCATACAGCCCTGCAGCTTTTTTCATATAGTGAGACAGACTTTAAAAAGGTCTTCTCGTGTGGCCCTCCAAAGAATAAGTACAAAAGAATTTGCTGTTAAAATTTGTAAATTTGTGCGATGTCATAAGTGTATAGTATAAACGTAAAGTAAAATATCATGTAGAATGAGCCCTAATCACATAGAAAATTCTATGATCAGGTTCCATAGATTTTTGCCGTCACTGATGTAATCCATTCGTGACATCTCTCAGTTGGTACCGCTACAGTCAATCTGAAGTGTTCTTAAGTTACATTTTATTAGCTCATAAATTGATAAACATAAAGAGGAAATCGCCTTTGGTTCTTTATATTTGACCGCTACTGTATATGTAAAAATACGATATGACAGGCTACTTCCTGCATAATTGTAAATTAAAGTTAGCCTACTAAGAATATATGTGTGAGGCCACTGCAGTTTGGATGAATTATAAATAAAAATATACAGTATTTCAATAAACATTGAAATTAGTAGTTTTTGCCTTATGCAAAATAAATGTGCCGAATACGTTATATTCATGAATAAATAACCTTTACAGCTCAAAAACCTTTTCGTTTTTCTCCTGTGTAAATTCAATAAAAATAGACGGAAAATCATTGATAAACTAAGAAACCATTTTTTTTTTTTTAAATTTAATATCCGTAAAAGTTATTTGTAACAGAAATAAAAAAAAATTAATGCCAGGAGTGGGGTTCGAACCCACGCCCACTTTCGTGGACCAGATTTCATAACCCGTGAACAAATACAGGAAAGTTACTTAAGTCTGGCGCCTTAGACCACTCGGCCATCCTGACAACCCGTATAACTAACCCGCTTTTATATACCTATAGTTTTGAATTCTTATGTAATATGAAAATTATAAATTCCAGCGCTTATTGTGATATTTTATGAACAACAACATTCAAGTTTCGGGTGTATAAGAGCCACAGTGTATAGTTTTCCAATTTTTCCATTGTTGTTCTTCACAATAATCAAATTTTCAAAGACTTTCAAAATTGTCAACAATTAAGGAAAAGTAGTTGGTTGCGATCACATAATTGTCGATTGTTATATGAATGTGTCATTATTATATTGCTTGCACAACGCCTCCTAGAGAGAAGGCCTGCGGACAAAAGAAGTGCAAGCGGCAAAAATATAGGACCTATTATTGATAGAAATACGATTAACAATAGTCGCTTGATGATGATGTAACAATATATACACCTTTTGTCCGCAGGCCTTCTCTCTAGGAGGTGTTGGCTTGCACCACATACTAAATAGCACAGATGTCCCATGATAATCATAAAAAGTTATTTTTAATCGTATTTCTACCAATAATAAGCCCCAAATTACAAAAGCGGTTAGAGCCTGAGTTGCATGAACCAATGAGCGTGAATAAAATAAGTACTGACCATTAGCCTCCTGTAACCGGCCGGGGGGAAACCAACTGCCCCCTGTAATCAAATAGGTTGGGGTATATATCATTATCTTGCCCCCGGAGGGAAAACAGTGACCAATGAGGCCCGCAGGGCCGAGAGTAGTAAAAATTTCCTGATTGGTTCATGCAACTCAGGCTCTAACCGCAAGTCAAATTACGACTTCGTATGGTGATGTAACAATCTCTGAGGCCTTCTTTCTAGGTGGTGTTGACACTGCACGAAAAACACTGCTGGTATTTGCATTAACCGACAATATTATAAAATAGCGGAAGAATGGAGCTACTAATTTGATTTCCCACTTTCATCTGCTCGTCTGTAGTTTCAACTTTTTTTGACGTAGACGGTAGAAATTTGGCTTACTATCAGCATGCGTTACTTCACTAATAAGATTCGTATCGATTGGCCCAATAAGGTCGGTATTAGGGGAGTTGGCATGGGTCCATATCTCCATATTACTTTTTGTATACAGAGTGTTTCATAATTATGTCCCGTCTTTAGGTCCAAATAACGACTCAAACAGAACAGATTGGGGGAAAATAAATATTGATTATTTGGTTCTAATGTCCCCTAATTTAGAATAAAAACATTTCGCGTTGCTGGGGGTGAAGGGGTAAATTATGAAAATTTTAATTTTGTAGGGGTAGGGTTAGACCCCATATGTTATTTAGAAAGTTGTAGAGCATCATGTAAAATGTGGGTTTAGCAAAAAAACCCGGCGAAAAAATCTCATCCCCTGCCCTTTATCGAGTGGGTAAAGTGAAAGGTATGGCTAGCTAATGACAAAAACAGAAAAACTCATTAGAAACTTACATTTCCCATTTCCCATGCACAGTTTTCAAATTTCATAATGTTTTTCCTTGGGGGGGGGGAAGCCCGGTCGAGTTTATTAGCTTTTCAGGGTAACGACTCATTCATTCATTCTCATTAATTTTCGAAATGTAGGCCCTACTGTTTTCTAATAAGTATGGTTTTTGTCCACATCGGCTAGCCATACCTTTCACTTAACCCACTCGATAAAGGGGGCAGGGCATGAGATTTTTTCATCGGGTGTTTTGCTACACCCACATTTTACATGATGTTCTACAACTTTCTAAATAACACAAGGGGTCTAACCTCTACCCCTACAAAATTAAAATTTTCAAAATTTACCCCTTCACCCCCAGGGACGCGAGATGTTTTTATTCTGAATTAGGGGACATTAAAACCAAATAATCAATATTTATTTTCCCCCAATCTGGTCCGCTTGACCTAAAGACGGGACATAATTAGAGGCGTGAATACCTCTGGCAAGTGCAGGTATTTCTCTGATTCACTCAAATTTATTCATTCAACAAAAGTTAGCCAACAACACCCATATATTCTTGAATTTATCTACAATTTCGTCATCAAGAAACATGTTGAAAACTTCGTATTTCCGTGCCCTCGGTTCCTCTGACAATGTCACACTGGCGTCGGCCTGTAACCGGGAGCTCGGAAGTTCACCATACTCTTCTTGATTTTGCATTGAACTCATCATTTTCATCGGAATCCACTTGTGATGGTGCTCTGGCAATGTCACTTTCTTCAGAATTCACTTTAAGATTGTCTACCGATTCTGACGCCTCTCCTTTTGGAATAAATTTTGGGTATCACTCATGTAGAATCACTTCAACTTCTCGCCTTTGTCGGGGGGCCATTTTTCAAAATTTACAATCTTTAGAACCGGTAAAGAACAAGGATAAGGAAAAATGCGGGGTCTTAGTATGACCTCAAGTGTGATTTTCATTGTTTACGTTGTTTTTTTTTGAAAGACCATTTTATAATTACACAATATTTCTCTTAAACCGATGCAGAAAACATAGAAAATCAGATGTAAAATAGTTATTATAAATTACGGCAGGATTACAAAGAATCGCCTTCTGGGGTCTTCAATGGACACCTCTTGGTATTTTAAGAGTTAAATAAAAGTGAACGCAAATTGTTTAAAGATAAATAGCAACAAATCCTTTTAATTCTTGAAATGTGAAAGTATGAGAGGAAATATTGAAGGTGGATTACGATCTATGGTAACGATTTGGAGGAGAAGGTTTATGAAGAAAACTCCTTTCTCCACCAACGATCGTGTTCTAGTTGGTGAACTTGGTTGTAGACTATTGCCCTGCACCGTATCTTCCACTGTATAAGAGATGTCTGCAGAACGGCGAGGCTGTTGCTGTTCCATTCCTATGGCAGACTTTCCAGAAACCCTCAATGGTTGTTGGACGGCGTCGAGCAAGGGCTCGTTTCAATAACCCAAATCCACATAAATCCATCGGTGATGCATCTGGTGACTTGAATGGTCAGTTAGACGTATGGCTAGAGGCTTTGTCTTGATGCAGCAAAACTTTGCTTTTGTCCTCTCCATATAATGCGGGGATTTCCTCGTGGGAAATTGGATTGAGAACATGCTGGTGATAGTAAAGGGAGTTAACCTTTGCCTTCCTGTCCACTCTTCTGATTCTGAGCTTGCCGTTGTACGAGTGTTCCAAAATCACTATTAATCCTTTTGAAAAACTTTCCTTACATTCCTTGGCCACTTTTGATATGACTTCTCTCCACGTGGACGGTAGAAAATCGGGCGGGATTGTTGCAATTTTTGAGGTAGACGTAGGCTACATTCATCGGCCTCGGTGGTTCAGTGGTTTGTGTGATCGCCTCTGATGCCCGAGTACGCGGGTTCGATCCCGGCCGAGGACGGCGAGGATTTTTCAGGGGGAAATTCTGAGATCACGCACTTCCTTCGGAAGGGAAGTAAAGCCGTTGGTCCCGTGTAGTCGTTTGCCGGCTGCACGTTAAAGAACCCTTGCGAGGCAAAATTTGCGGTCCCTATAACGCCGTCCTGAAATGACCATAGCAGTTGAAAAGGACGTTAATACCAAACAAACCAAACCAAACCTAGGTTACATTCATCCAAATCATTCTTTTTTATTTTATTTACTGTAGCCTGTGAAGTTCCTACAAAGTTTGGGACCCCTCTCTGGATTTTCACACTGGAAAAGCTGTAAGACCTTTCGAATGACCTTTGGTGTTCGGCTTGTAAAAACTCGAGATTTTCCTGTATCATTCAGCACTGCCGATATGTCTTTCTTCGAAATTGAGATATTTTGTGTTTTACATGCGCTAATTATAGCAAAATAACTGTAAGGTCCGATTTTCGGAGACATTTTTTCATGACATTCACTGCTTTCGAATGAAACACAACAATGCGGATGTAGTAGCATTATTTCACGTGCTCTCTGCCACGCGCAAGTGCGCGTGACCCGCAGCATTAATGCAATAAATCGTAATTGAAGATCGTAATTAACCTTCTGTGCATGTTTTGTAATAACAGTACTGTATTCATGGCATTAATCATTTCATTATCTTTATATACCAGCAACTCAATGCCAAGTCACTATTATTGAGAGGAAAAATCTCTTTTTTTGCTTAACTTTATCATTGAGTTAGCCGTTCATGTATTCTAATTTTGTACTCAGCTTTAAATTACATTGTATGCCGAAAATCTTTTAGTGAATTTAAGACTTCAGTTAAAAATAACCATGTTATTAGGAATGCTGCTAGCAGTTCCCGTGAAATTTCATCTATCTGTCTCATAAATTTTTTGAAATAAAAAGAAAACATAAGGTTTTACTTTATGACTGCCCATAGCGTATTGATAGGTTTGCATTAAGAGGAGAAGTTTGTTCCACCCGTATTTCCACTTACAGCAAAAAAAAAAACCAAGGAGACATAAAACCACGGTGGACTTGATGCTGTCTAATTAAGCATAGGGAAAGTCACATGTTGCTGGCCACTAATTTTTTTTTTTGAAAATTATTGACATTTTTCCTTTCCTACGTGCATTAAATTTAATAGTGGATCGGCGATTTAGCCAAGGAGCCTACAGAAAAAAAATAAGAGAAAAGAGAGCGAGAATGACGGATGAACAACGAACTCCGCTTTTAATTAAAACGTAAATTAATTTCACTTCTTAAATTAAAAATCTTAAATCATTCTTGGGAAGTTGGGATGAAAAAATATTCTTCTCGCTTTTGAAAGATTCACGACCATTTGAATCCACCTTTTGTAGCTCTGGTTCAAATATGGTGGAAATTTTCTAAAATTCAAAGTCTGACTTCAGAAAAGCTCTTTAGTCCTTAATCCTTTTTTATTTCTAAACATGTTTTTATAGACATTATTAATTCACTCACCATACCAAATTTCACAAAGATTCTTCCTGCCGTATTATTTATTAAAATCGCCTGGAGATTTTACTGACAAAACATTGTCAATTTTTCTAATTTTTATTTAATATAATATGTATTGAATGGTGCCAAGGGCGTAGCCGTGAAAATTTTACGGAGGATCATAAACCCTGTTCGTTGAGAACATTTCAAAAATTTGATACACTCATTAAATTTAATAGCGCAGAATTCCGATGTATGGAAATCACTGATTACGCCCCTGGCCAATGCATGCAGGTTAATTTTTACGATTATTTTAGAGGGGTTTAATTAAATAGCGATATTCAATTGTGACTATCGGTGCTAGCACACATAAACAGCGCTCTCAAAAAAAATGCAGGAAAATAATGGATGCGGCCATGCAATCTTAATAAGTTGTGGCCTGTAAAGAGATCGACGATTCACTCGGAAATCAACTCCGTATGCCAAACAACGAGTGCACGTCGGGGAGTAATAACTGGATACCACCACGATATAAAGTCAGAGGGAGTTTTTGCGCTTTAATTAAGCATCACCACATTTATGAAACTACCATGTTCGAAAGAAGTGCGCACTCCAGGTAGGTCTCAAGCTACCGATTGGATGGACTCGCTCTTAACCGCATTTCACACAAGGTGCGTATAAATTCGATCCACCTTGCGCATGAAACAATTTAGCTCCTACTAGACGGATTGTCTTCGAGTAAATTTATCAATCAAACTCAAATTGCATTAACATTAGGATGAAGTAAAATAAATTAGCTTGCAGCCTAATGAAAACTAAGGAGCTAATTAGTGGCGATTCATTCTTGTAATTGAGAACTATTAACAAATTCGAGAAACCAACGCGCCCGCAATTTCTGTTTGGTAATTCATTTTGTGCTCGTTATATAAGAAATCGGATTAGTTGGGTAATAATTATGAATTGCAGAAATGTCAGTTTCAAAAGTCCGGGATATTCTAAGTTAATGCATTTCAAGCAAATTAAAAAATGACAAATGCAATTTTTTTCAACATCATAAAACACGTAGAGCATAAAACGACACACTTTTAAGGGTGTCGAAGTTCACAATTTTATAATGTGATTGTATGTTTGAAATCACAATTTTTTAATCATGTAAGAAATATTTAAAACTGCACGAAATGAAAAAAAGTTTCTAAAAAATGATTACTAGGTATTTTTTTCCAGTTAGTTTACTAGGAAAAAAATTTAAAATACAGGGTTGTCTGAATGGTCTGTATAAACTTCCAGGATATGTTCCAGGGACCAAAACACGCATAAAATGTTATATGAACATGGCTCGAAAACGCTTCTTTCTAGATTTATAACGGTTTGAAGGTGTGTTGTAGTAGAAGAAGATTTATGACGATTCAAAGATCCGTCTGAAGAAAATTGTGCTCTCTTAAACACCAGAATTGTCTGGGGTATTTCAAAACTCCTGTTTATTCTACCCCAGTTCAAAATGCTGCAACTCCTCGTCAGCGGATCCTAGATGTCTGAGACATCATCCATCATACACCTATTATTTTCTAACGGGTTCGCCAATCCGTGCGACGAGGTGCACAGGCTTCCTTGGAATCTAATGGAGGCTATTTTGAGCATTGCTGTATTGTCTTGTTTGTTATGCCGTAGAAGTAAGTCACACAGTTTTATAACTTCCTATACGCTTTAACGTTAACTTCCTCTACTGCAGGACACCTTCAAACTGTTATAGCTCTAGAAAGAAGCGTTTTCGACCCCGTGTTCATATGACATTTTCTGCTTAAGGTACTTACGAGAGAGAGAGATACGCAAACACTTTCCACACTTGATCTTTTATTAATCATGGATGCGCATTTTGATCGCCATGCGATCTTCTTCAGCATGCGTGTATACAAATGTAACAAAATTTCCACTACATTGCAGTTGTGAACTATGGGGGAAGGGGAAGGGGAAGGAGGGGGTTACAAAGCGAGAGGACTAATAGCAGTTTAAAACAACCTTATGTCAGCCAATCAAAAGTTACACTCAAATCATTTGCTATAAGTTCACGGTTATTCTTTAACAGGTTAAACGAAAACAATAAATAAACAATAATAAAATAAAAATAACATTTTAACTTGTTAAAAAACAGTGAGTTACAAATGTGGCACTGTCACATAATCCAAAATTTTTAGAAACACATGGGTGGGGGTGGGGA
>JAHWFO010050227.1:1528511-1587664 GCA_023313115.1 Rhysida immarginata
GTGTTTCTAAAAATTTTGGATTGTGTGATAGTGCCACATTTGTAACTCACTGTATAATGCTTTTTTTAACAAGTTAAAATGTTATTTTTATTTTATTATTATTTATTTATTGTTTTCGTTTAACCTGTTATAACCGTGAACTTATAGCAAATGATTTGAGTGTAACTTCTGATTGGCTAACATAAGGTTGTTTTAAACTGCTATTAGTCCCCTCGCTTTGTAACCCCCTCCTTCCCCTTCCCCCATAGTTCACAACTGCAATGTAGTGGGAATTTTGTTACATTTGTATACACGCATGCTGAAGAAGATCGCATGGCGAACGAAATGCGCATCCATGATTAATAAAAGATCAAATGTGGAAAGTGTTTGTGTATCTCTCTCTCTCGTAAGTACCTTAAGTAATTATCCACAGAAAATAAGGTGTTTGCTTTCTCCTCTATTTTCTGCTTGTTTTGGTCCCTGGATCATATCCTGAAAATTTGTACAGACCAATCAGAAACATCCTGTATTTTAATTTTTTTTTCAGTAAACTGACTGAAATACCTAGTATTCATTTTTAAGAAACTTTTTTTCATTTCGTGCAGTTTTAAATATTTCTTACCTGATTAAAAAATGTGATTTCAAACATACACTGACATTATAAAATTGTGATCTTCGTCACCCTTAAAGTGTGCCGTTTTATGCTTTACGTAAAATCACATGTTGAGAGCACTAATTAAACGTTCACATTGATTATGGAAGCTGTTTTTGTAGCAACAACAACTAAATATACTTCCCTCCAAGCCGCTCAACCGCTTTCAAGAGAAGTATAAGTTGAACCTACCCAAATTAGTGGTATTTCCGAAAGTGGAAAGCTACAGGAGTGGAAACACAATATTATGGTAGTAATATAGTGCACAGTCTGACCGACAAACACGGACGTGTCTTAACCAGGCTGATTCGTCAAAAGCGGCGTACTATAGCTGTGTAACTACCGAGAGGCATTTCATAACCTGCAAAGTCCATTATCAATACCATTACGGGCGTCGGGAATTCTATGTTAATGGTTACAACGGTCGGGCTGAAGCCCATAAACCAAATTTCTCCACTGTCAAATTGAACATCGTATAAGGTTACGATAAACGCTTTTCGGTATGTGGGTCCATTCATGCTGCAAGAAATTTGCCACGTCAGCAGTGGATTTTGGATGGGGCTTCATGGCTCCGCCAAAGAAAATGAAATTGGAAGTCTTTGTGGAGGGTATTCTGCTTGTTATGGTCCTGACAGTTTGTACAGACCATTCAGAAACACCTTGTATAATGCTTCCATTTAAATTACATTCCAGCAATTATAGATACTCCGACAGCTGAAGTATTTAATAAAAACTCTATTTCATTCTCTGATTTTATTAAGTTTGTATCCTTAACGTGAAATCACATTGAAATCTCTTGTTATTAATATTAGTTTTTAGTGGGCAGCATTACAAATATTCTAACACAATGAAAAAACTTATTTTATTTTGCATCCTGATTTGAAGCATAATTTGAATTATGATGGAGATGTTGAAACTTTCAACCTTCGACCAAAAGTCTTAACGGACCAAGTCGGCGCAATTAGCATTTCGTGAAAGATGTGAAAAGGTGAGCGCGTCAAGTTTTCTGAAGTTCTTTTCAAAAATAACGAAGACGAATTAGGGGAACGAAGCAAAAAATATTTGTAAAATTCGCAACAAAATATTTGAAGTCAATTTCCTTCTGCTTGTTTTTTTTTCGATAATTTTTTAAAATATTTATAAAAGGAAAAGGGAAAAAAAAACCTTTTCACATCGCATCAGCAAGAAATAAAAAAAAAAAATTAAAAACCAAGAAAAGGATTGCACGTTTTGAGGAGCCCACGGTGTATTAAAGATAAATTTGAAAAATCTCCGGAAGATATTGATCGCCGGGAAAAGGGAAAATTTAACATAAATTTTGCATTTTTTTATGAGCAAACAAAAAGGGTTAATGAGGAGGGCGACGACGTTGAGGGAACGTTCAATTTGTCAATATTGAAAATCACGTGGGTTGTTGAATCGTAAAACCTGTTGTGCGTTCGGAGGGGTTAATGAGCACAGAGGAGAGACAACATTTGTAAACACACAACGACCGAGTAAATTTTCACATAAAAGAACATTCATAAGAGGAACCGTCGCCGTTCTGTCTCTCTCTCTAACTCACTCCTTTGCCAAATGACTCGATCGATCGAAACGATAAGGAAACCTCGACAATTCCACTCTTCGATGCGTTCTTCACTCTCCTCCTCCTCCTTCTCTATTCACCCCCACCGTCACTTCCACACCCTCTTCTAAAGAAATGGCTTCGTTATGCTAATGAGATCATATTCTGAAAGGTAATCTCGTAACTAAAGAGTGACCCCTTGCACTAGGCGCGTCTAAAGAAATTCCTTAGACATCTATATGGTAAAACGCGCTCTTAGGAAGAAATGGCTTTTCGTGTGCTCTTACAAAGAAAGATTTCAATTGAGGATAGCCGAATGAGCTATTCAAGCTTAGATGCCTTTGTAACAATGTGAACAATGACATACGTTCACTTGTATAGAAATTTTCTTATTATGAAATGTTCTTCTTCTTGAATCGATTTCGTAACATTCTTCTAGCTCACCTTTTAATGTAAGAACGAGTTGGTATTAGAAAATGCTTGTTTTAATATCTTTAATTTTACAGAATTGCATTAATAAGATTAAAAAATAGAGCTTAACTCCCGAAAAACTGAAAGATTTATCAACATGCCTTTGCCGGGTTTAGGTACTAAAGCAATGTTTGTCACGTCTTTAAGACTCGTCATCTCTCCAAGAAATTTAATGGCAAAATTTGTTTACAATTTTATGTTTACTCTTAAAACTGATTTATTAATTTTTATAAACTAAATTTCGAACGTAACTTTATTTATTTTTTTTATGTCAAGATGGTTATGTCAAATGAATTGTACCGTGTAAAGATGAGAATTTGCAGTGTATCCAGTAGAGCTTTTTCTAAAATGCCTTTTTTGATATTGTTTTGTTCATATAAAACCTACCGCAGAAATTTACTAAAATATTGATTTAACGCTGAATTGTATTCATTGAATTTTTATTTAATTTTATGCACACTGTAAAATCTTAAAAGACTCAGATCCTAATTTTATACACCAAGTCATTTCTAATCTCACACAATATCTACAATAAGGACTTCTACAAGTTAAATAGCATTCTAGCGTTATGCGTAATATGAAATATTCAAAGTTATAATGATATTTGAAAATAAATGTATTCACGATTTAAAATATACTTGCGATAAAGTTTCACTGGCATGACCACTATTAACTTTAAGGACGGATATAAAGACCATTTCGAGAACCATCCAATACCGAGCCACCTTCCCAGCATGTGCGGAATACATTATCGATAAAGCGATATCAGTAACGGTCAAAAAGCGGACCCATGTTGCTATAAAACCATTTATTCGAAATCACTGACTGGTGAAACGTTCATATTTTCTCTCGGGACTCTTATATTAGGAATGTAAAATGAAAAGCAAAATTCCTACTTGTACGACATTACATGGGGATGCATAATAAATAACTTTCTTTATGGTTGTCAACATTTGAGCTGAGGAGTGTATAACAGCCGCAGTTCTTGCATTGATGGCAACCTCAGGTGCCATGTTTTGCGTTGAGATTAGTTTGTGGTTTTAGTTGCAAAGAAACTCTGCCTGATGGGGTGGACTTCTCTTCAGAGCGTCCCGGTGTAACGAGCTGCCTTCGTGTCAGTAAATATTACTGTAAGCAGAGTTGCGTCCAGGATTTTCTCTCTGGGAAAGAGGATAAAGTCCATTATATTCCTGAGATTAAGTTTATTTCGAGGGAGAATTTCGGGGCTTTAGGATATTCTTAAGCTTAAACTTTCTCCTATGTCCACCATTGTTACTAGATTTATTACTGAATTCTATTAATCATTATAAATTTTGTATCAGAACACTTTGCATAATAAGCACGTCACCAATAAAGATTCTAACAGCCTTAATATAACTTTTTGTTTAATGATAGTTAGAGAGAAAACTATAAGTATAGAAATTACAAGAGCACTTAAGTAATCATAAATACAGTATATTGATATTCGTTGCAACTGAACGTTAAGGGTATGGGTCTCTCCTCACCATAGAATTGTTTCGCGTTTAACCTCTTATTTTCTTTCCTTTATTATCTAAGATCAGGATTCTAACAAAGCGCATACACATCTGTGCCGCTTGCAGAATTTGAACCCGATTTTTGTCAGACCACGATTGCTAGAAAGTCGACGTCCCATCCTATTTGGGCGTTAAGTGTGCTTTCTTGGATTTGCTATTTCTAGCACTGATGAATATTCACCTTACAGCAAAAATGACGTCCCATTGAGATTTCTTGTTTCCAACTCCTATGTTAATTATAAATATGTGCAGTCGATATATTTTAAAAATCATAAATTTACAGCTTTCAAAAATCTGATAATGCCAGTGGATGAATAAATTGATCGAAGAACTCCATGCGTTTTGCATACTGTCTGATTAGTTATCATTTATGTGGAGAATTAGTTTTTATTCTGGAGGAATGAAGTCTGTTATGAAATAGTTAGTACATAAAAATTAATTTTCAAATTCATTGCCTTGAGAGAACTATAATAGGACATCAAAAATAAAACTTCTTCGTAGCTTTAAAATACAATTTTTTTTTTACAAAATTTCCTAAAAGGGTTAATAATTCGCTAATATTAGAAAAAAACCTGCGAGACAAAATAATAAATGCTAGATTTCACTTTTTACAATAAATAAGTAATCTGAACTGATATAATCTTGATTGAATTTGAGTTGTTGTTTTTTTTAACTTTCCCAGTTCGTAGGACGCGATTTTTTTCTTGTTTTTAATATATTAAGTTATAATCAAAATGTGATATAACGTTGTGTGATAGTTTTCTTCTATTTAATAATAACTGTACGACGATTTTTTTTCAATATATTTTTTCAATTTTTCTAAACTTCTTCCAAGCACAAATGAACAAAACCGTTAAACCATGCTGCCTTTTGACATCAATCAACCCATTCAAGTTTAGATTCTGACAACAATGAACTTTAGAAAAAATAAAAACTTGTAAACATTCCAAGGAGGAGCTTTAGCAGTGAAGCAGAAATACATTTATACATTTATTAAAAAGAAATTCCCCCCCCCCCGAGGAGGGTAAGGCAAGTAGCAGATTCTGCGGTCATCTATTTTTCCCCTTTATCTGCACTTTTTACTTCCCCCAAATTTTTTAATCAAAAAATTGATTTTCTTGAACGTACTATGAAAAAATGTAAAAAAGCTCGAATCTTTTTTCCTTTCTCATCATTCCCGATGTAATGACATATCACATGCCATATATTGCCATAGTTCTAAAGACCAAGTGACTGCCACCCCCGTAATTCCGACCCTTTTGGAATAATTGGGCCTAAACTTCATAGTAATGTAGATCTTGTCTACAGGAATCTGGATACTGAGTTGCACTCCTTTACGTACCTAAATAGCACATAGATCTTTTGTCCTCTCTGAATCCCACCCACGTAATTCCGACCCCACTGCACCAATCAAAACCAAACTATATAGTGAAGCTACACTCCGAATTTCAACCTTCTACCTCAAAAAATGTAGAAATTATGAAGGGGACGGACGGACATTGTAAAACCAATAAGTAGCTCCATTCTTCCGCTACTTAATAAGCACTTAAGTACTTGAGCAATCGTGCGTCGACAAAGCGATTTCACGTGCGTGTGCCGATGCTTAAAAGTTGAACAGAAAGTAAAAATATATTCATTCTTGACAAATCGATTGTTATATGACATGCCATTATCTTGGTATTCTTTAAACGCCACTGTTTTTGCACGTGAAATCGACTTGAAGGGGTCCACGAAAAATTCTGAAAAGTTGTTACGGCCGAGCTAAGACCTAGGTAGAAAACAGAATTTGCAAACGGTGGACGGCCGGTTAAACGTACAGACGAAGCGTGCATTCTTGTAAGTAGCTTTTTTGCTAAAGCTCCTAATAAAGCGAATTAAAACAATAAGGAATACAAAAATACTATAATAAAAATACCGGTCTCCCAAAAGTCCGGTCTCATATGGAATGTTGAAATGTTGCAGATTGAGAATACACATAGATGGATAAGCATTATATAGCGATATTAATCCTTTGTTTCAGGTAGGAAAAGCATTACGGCAACAAATGCTCAAATGGATGCCTTTCTCGAGCCTTGCAGATATTGATACGAGCATGGAAAGCTCGTTGTACATTGTGCAACATGTTAAAAAAAACCGTTAAACTTTTTGAGACGGACTTTTGGGACACCCTAACAGACCGTGATGGTTTTTAGTATTTTAAGGTAGCAAAGAGAAAATATTACAATTAGAGAAGCAAATATTTTAGGAAACAAATAGCGATTGGTGTTTTTTTAGAACAAGAAGTTTTTTCATCTTTAACTTGAAGGCTATCCGTCATTACATCGATTAAGTGAAATAATCGAGAGAATATCATACGGTTTGATCTCGTATTTTAATATTTGTATGCGCGTTATGTTTGGGACTTAAATGAATCAATAACTATGGCATGTCATATATTGCCAAGTGATGTCGTCTCGACAAAGTTTATAGACTTTAATCTAAAGTGGAGATTTTCTCACGGTTAGATTCCAGAATGCGAAGTTTAAAAGCGGTCTACAAGAAGTACTAGAATCTTTTACATACGGGCAGAGAAGCTACGAGTGCATTAATTGTCATCGTACTTCCGATTCGATAAGAGAGACGGAAATATTCCAACTGAGTTTGAAGTGTCGGTTTTAATTCCTACCGAGGCAGAAACAGCAAGAATCATCTCGGAAATTTTCTGTCTTTGTCCTTCTGGTTCGTGTGTTTTGTTTTTTTCCCCTAATTTCACGCTCGTTTTCTAATCTTTGCACACCTGCACTCGACTAACTAACGTTCTACAAGGAGACGACGACCGGCCTAACGCCAGATGGGCGTCATAAAAGCCATTCCACCGAGAACATAAAACGTAACGAGATGACAAGAGAAGGGGGAGAGCAGCACACAACGACAACAGCAACAACAACGGCAACAGCAACCCACTGTTCGGACTTTCTTGAGAAAACAATCACGAATAGACTTCTCCTTCTTCGTCTTTAAACTCCCTCCCTCTCCCTCTCTCTCGTATTACAATTCTTCCGAGAGAATGATTCTCGGAGACCATTTTCTCTTGAAGCTTTGTCTCCGTCGTTCGATACAATCACAAACTCTGCTGGGTGTATAAGACTGTCTGTCTGTCTGCGCTTGCGTGTGTTTATGGGTCCGGTTGAGTTGGATTTGTTCCCTTCTTTCTTATAAACTTTGTCTAACAGGAAATGAAATAGTTTTATTTTCTTTCTTGCTTTGGTTCAAGATAATGGTTGAACGGTCGAAGTTCTGCTTGAACTCGACTTAGATAAAAATGGAAGAGAGCCTATGGGGAGAATGTAAATAGGCCGAAGCTTCCCGTTTCCTTTTGATCCAGTTTAGGTTTTGCTCCCTCCCGCTATTGCTTTGCTTTAAAGCCTCGTTTACTCTATTTCTTATTACATCCGTTAAAATAATCGAATAGTTAGATGAACTACACCCAACACCAAAAATAGGATTCATGCGGATATGATCTATCCTTTTCCAGCACTTATTCCTGTAACCCTTTCTGCGAAAATTTAATCAATTCGTCACAGTTCAACTGATTAAATTTTAAAATAACTATCAATATATAAAGCACGTGACAAGCCGAGTCAATAACTATTATGCCAATTAATTATTATTGATTATTAATAACGTAATATTACCGAAGTTAAATTAATGACGTTGTGAGGATGAATTGATGAATTGATAAAAGTAATATGACATCTTAATAAACGGGAACACCTGTATAATTTAAACTGCAACGATATCATTGTCCATGGACACTGCGTGGTTGGATTTTAAGATTGAATTTTTCTAAGGAGTGGATAATTCTGGTCCTATACTTCATCGTGATGCTCAATACTTTAATTCTAGGATGGTTCCTATCTTTTCATTTGGTCATTATCCAATTACGTTTATGCAATTCCTATGTTTAAGCAGTTTTAATTATAATTCCAATTCCCAACTATTCTAACTTTATTATTGCGATTTAATACATATATTTAATAATTAAATTTTACATCAAGAATAACGCCAAAAGATTTAAATCATACAAACTCATTTCCAATTAAAATTTACACTGACATTTAAAACAAGACAGACAGAGGAGGTTCAATAAAGTAAGGTAACGAGATCTCTCTTTACCTAAACTTAGATATTACCAATGTTATCAACAATTACTTAACAATTTTATTGACAACTGATTATAATAACTGTTCAAAGGAGCTACTATGAACACTAACACATGCCTGACATCGTCGACACATTGATTGGCGAACAATTTCAAAAATGCCTACCATGTCACGTACATTCCCAGCTGCAACTGCAATTCTGGTAACTAAGCCCTCATCTGAGTTAACAGGAGTCTCATAAACTTGACTCTTCATTTGCCCCAGAAAAAGTAATCCAGAGATGACAAATCAGAAGACGTAAGAGGCCAAGCAACAGGTCCGCCTCTGCCAGTCCATTGGACCCCAAAAGTTGTATTGAGGTAATTCCACACCCCTCAATGCTGAAATGTGCATGGGCCCCATCATGTTGAAACCACATGTTCCAAAAGTTCTGCCAATTGTTCCTCCAAAAAGGTTTGGTAGACCTGGCCATTGAGTCGAAGCAGATATGGTTCAATCAAGAAGTCATTGAGTATCCCTGCCCAAACAGTAACACTAAAACATTGTTGGTATGCATGTGGCCACACCACATGTGGATTTTCAATACTCCAGAAATAGGCATTGCGGGTATTATAATATCTTCTCTCGTAAACATAGCTTCATCTGTGAACAGAACATCTGATTGGATAGCAGTTTGTTGAAGAAACCACTGTGCAAATTGAACGCGGTGAGGATAATCTTCACGGCTTAAGGCTTGTACTCTTTGTAGATAAAAAAGATGGAGTTGTTGCTCACACGTAACACTGTCCACACCGTGGATTGCCTCATGGTGATGAGCAATGGCTCTAGTACTTGTTCCTGGATTAGCCTCCACTTCAGATTGTCTTCTTCCAGATTAAATGTTCGAACATGTTTGCCTCGTCCTCTTTCAAGCCTATTAAAATGGAATATTCCACTTTCACGAAGTTGACGGTGTACGCGTTGAAATTTTCTAACGTTTGGTAACCGCAGATTGGGGTACTGTTCATGGTATTACCTACGAGCAAATATGATATTCCTATCGGCTATTCCATACACAAAATATACTTCTGCAAATTCTTGATTGGTGTATGCTGCAATAAAATAAAGAGTTTGCAGGAGTAAAACAACTACTCCAAGGATTCAAGAAGTCAACGGTTAACTAAAAGTACACTGAAATTATCTAATTTGCTTACTGCTTGCGTGCATAATTCAACTGGTAATGGGTTGAGTATTTCCAACATTTTTCCCGGTAGTAATTTAATGGTGAACTTTGGACCATTCATTCTTTGGTAAAAAAATTGTTCAGTATGTTATCTCCTATCATCCTGTGAAGTTTGTGCACCGAGTTCAAGATTAGTCAATGTGCATCCTGTTGCATTTTAGTCAGTTTTTTGCCAAATAACGAATGAAAAATTGTCCTGATTAGCAAAAAGAAAGCATAAAAAATAATAAATATCTTGTACATAAAGGACTTTCTAAAGGATAATTTCCATGAATTATTGGGACTGGCCTGAGCCTGGTACTTTATGCCCTGTTTTGTTTGGTTTGTTGACGATTTTGTTAACTACATCAAGAAAGGGGTTCTTTTCAAAACGTATTTGGTTATTCAGTGCCTTATCCTAGTCTGGTTTGAGGTACTTTCTGATTTCCAAAGCCTCAAAAGTCAGGATTCTTCTATGGTCTCTCTCAAATTTCAGTTTGGACAAGATATCCTGCATCGGTCAAATTGGTGGCCCATATTTATGAGGTGGTCCGCGAAGAGCGGACTTGCCACCTCCGTTGATCCAAGCCCTGAAAAAAAAACTGAAATTATTCTAAGACCTCTGCTTAGTTGCTTGAATTTGAAACCTCCAATTAATGGGAAAATATGCAACAATTTTTATTAAAAAAAAAAACTCCAAACACATGCTGAATTTTATTCTCCTCAGGTAGAATAAACTATTAGTCGGCAAAGAGGAGCTTTATCAGGTTAGGCAGTAAGGCGCATTTTACAAAAAGCAGTTTTCAAAATGAAAAATTTAGATAATTTTGTATTACGTTTAATAAAATTCTGTTTAATAAACTTTTGATATTCAATAAAAATTAAAATAAAGCGCTTTGGTGTTTTTATCAGTTCATTTAATTTGTACAAAGAAAAAAAATTGGGGTCACTCATTGTTGGTTAAATGTTAAGTATATTGGAAGCATTAGATTCAATCAATATTATGCGTATGAAGTGATATTCTTTAAAAGATGAAAGATGCTGTTCCATTTCAACTGGAATGTATCATCTGCTTTACTCTTTGCCTTCTGTTCAAATTGACCGAGATACTTCAGAGCAAATTGAAAAGTCAAATTTAAACACTGAAAAAAGCCCATTAAATTTCAAGTGAAATATGTAATTCTATATTTTAATTAATTCAATATATTTAATTCTGTTCTTTGGTTTACATTTAATGTTGGGAAAATTTAATTCGAAAAAATTGTTCTTTCGGTCGACTACTGAAAGGTGAATTACTCCTACGAAAGAAGCAATTAAATAATTTAATTAAATATTGACATGGTGCGCAGGGGTTTCTATTTCATTTCGCTTCAACGGCATTGTGCAATTATTCACGGGGAGCTGAAAACGGAATTAAACAGCATGTAGAAGTGCAGCGTTTAAGCTGCGAAGATTTAAATTGCATTATTTTACGTAAGGTACGACTACGCTAGATCTTAACTGATATTAAAATGTTAATGGGTTTTTGTCTTAATATATAAAAATTGCATTATTAAGGGAAACAAAAAATACAGTCTGTTTCAAAAATTTAAGACCACTTGGTATTGCGACAATGCAGACTTTAATTGTCACTTTTATTTATGTTTTGGGATCACCAATGTTATGTTTTACAAATATAGTGTTCCCAAAGTAATGTGTCATCAAATTATTCCTATGTTTGATGTATTGTACCTGTGTACATTGCTCAATCTTAGTTTGCTGACCATCTTGATGTATTGATGAATTTAAGGCTCCCCATATGGTACTATTACTTACAAACTGAATCCATTTGTGAGCAAATGTGCTAGTTGGGCACTTTTTTGGGTATCCCTTTTCCTCAGTTTACAATTTTTTCCAGAAAGTTTTGATGTGTGATTGTTTTTTTTTCACAAGTAGGTTGTGGACTACAGATTTTGAGCATCCAATTAAGCAAGCAATGATAACCAAAAAATTTGAAAGCAGATATGCTTAAAAATAAGGTACAAATCATGTGGACTCATTTATATGAATTTTAGACATTTACCATTTACATAGATTGAAGGGAGTTCTGTTGTCACTGCTGAAATTCCACACCCATCACCTTACTGTGCTAATATTTACTGTCAATGAATGACAATTTTTTTCGAATAGATGAATTCAATTACACAGCTTTCCTTCGTCCGGCTAGTGGATTAGATACTTCGGTTCAATATGAACTCCGTTAGCCTGAATGACAGTATGTATAAGATTAGGCATCGATTTTATGGTGTACTGCAATGCATTCAGGTCAAGTGATGCCCATGCATTCATCAAAGAACTTCAGCAGCTGTAAAGTTGATGGAAGAGGATGCTATTGACGGATAGGGTTATGTGGAGGCCAGGTTAGATGGTGGAAGCCACTATCAGGCTCAGAGGACCACTCTTTGCATGATAGGCCGTGGCATTGTCATCTATGAAGGGTCCCTCACAAACGGAAAAAATGCAACTTTGCAGGATTGACTTGATCGGCAACAATGTTCAGGTATTCCTTGGTTGTCACCGACCTGCAAGCAATATCAAGGGGCCCGTACTCAACCAACAAAACATACCCTATACAATGACATTCCCACTAGGTCCTTGAGCCATTGAGTTAAGACAGGATAGGTCCACACTCTCTGTCGGCCATCGGTACAGAATTAAGTGTAGCGTGACTCATCCGACCACATCACTCATTTCCAGTCATGCAGGCGAACTTTTCGGTTATTTTCTTCAATTCCCTGCGCGTTGTTCTAGTGCATATGGGTTGGTACGAAGTGATGTCGAACATGTGTACCGAAATGGGTTGGTGCTCCATCGTGTTGGAACCACATGAGTCTCGGGACAGCCAAGGTAATCTCCTCAAGCAGCTCTGGAAAAACTTGTTGTAAGAAGATTTCATACACATAGCCGTTTAAACGCTCTGGAAACTTGTATGGTCCGATAACATGATTATGGAGAATCCCTTCGCAAAATTTAACACCGAAATTCATGAGCATAAATTACCATTATCTGCCCCACATGCACGGCTTTGAAATTTTTCTTTCTGTATCAAGGACTCAGTTGCCCCCCTCCAGTTTATTGGAAAAATATATTCAAAATAAGCTCTTCTACCACCAGTACACAGAGTTTGTCATCACCCTGTATATCACATTTGAATTTCACAGTTACAACAGATACTCAAAGAGATTACCATAAGCGTCAAGATATTTCTCCGTTGTTAGGTGGAGTTTTCGATTGTGGTCGTTTTCATTCAATGCATGGCAATAGAGTAAAAATGTCAATGAGAAACTTGTAGAGTACGACCGAATTAGACTCACAATCATCATTCCAGAACAGCTTTATCTGGCCAATGTTTGAGAAAATTTGAGACAAACATTTTGGGAAAGTCTAAATATCAAGAATTCCATAAATTTTAAATACTGCAAAGCATAGTACTAATAAAAAGTTACAACGAGAAGTCAAATCACAGAGAATGTTCAAATTGATGTCCATCGGATGCAATGCATAAGAGAAGTGGAAAATAGCATACATATCCATCATACTTTCAGCTCTGACGGCAGCACCAGCATTATGGATCCTAGTTTGAAGCTTAATGACTTTTGAATGTGGAAAGGCATAAGCAATTTCCTTCAGATAACTCCACAAAAAGAAATCACGAGGAGTTAAGCCTGATGATCTTGGAGGCCACATTACAAGTCCGAACTGCGCAATCCAGTTGTTCCCAAAAGTTCGCAATGGTAGATCATAAACTTCTGCTAATGGTAGGTCATATGCCCATTCAGAAACTAAATTTGTTAGCAGCTCAACATAACTAATGCCATTTATATTTTGATGGAGAAACACTGCTGCCATTCCAAATTTCACACCAAACATTAATGGACCATTGACGTTGGTGGGAAGTCTCCCGCATAAAATGGTCTGGCCAATGATGTTGGTTGTGTCTGTTAACAACCCAATCTCTCATGAATTTTGCCTCATCCGTCCATAATACATTTTGTAAACACTGCCTTATCCTCTAATGCATTCAAAACAAAATTGAATAAATCAGTCCACAGCAAATAATCTTCTGGCCCTTCCAATGCTTGAACAGGTGTGGGAATGCAATGTAATAGGCTATGACATCCGCATCTGCTACCCCTGTCTTTCCAACTCTATTACGAGACATATTAAATGTTCCTGTTGTTCTTAATCTTGTGATTACTCTAGGAATGGTATTTTGATTGGCTCTTCTTGCATTTGGAAACCTAGCATTAAAGGTTCTTGCAGCTGTTGCAAGTTTCCGAGATAAAAATCATGTGACCCCTTAATTCGCGTCGAACATAAATTTTAACAATACCATGAAATTCGGCTCGTGCCACTTGCTATACAACTGCACTAACAGTTTTTTAGTAACGGTTCTTAGGATATTTGGCCGTTACACTTCATTTGAAACACCCTGTATATAAATGAGTTCGCACTTCTACCCAATTCCACCGAATAGAAATTCCCGTTAAATTATTAGAAATGACATTGCATTTATATTTTAACGAGAATGTAATGGCTCCCTTAATTCTCCTAATCAAGCTAACTATCGAACAGTAACAACGTCTACTATAGAGCTACATACTTCCTAAATTAAACATGTTCAAGCAAACGAGGTTAATGTCTCTTTGCATATTTATTCTTTAAAGTTAATGAAAGGAAACTATACAGATTATTCTAAGTATTGATTTCTTTATTAAATATTTTCCGACATGCGAAACGTCAGTTGCCTGGCAACATACAAAATGATATCGAGGAAGAAAATTTAAGTATATAAATAATAATTTTTATTACAGCACCACAAGCTTCCATCCACTAGGTACAAGTATTCATATGTATCTTAGAATATGACGAATATGTAACTTGAGTAGACTTATTAACAAGACATTGATTTAAGGAAGCTAGTGGCGCTGTAATCTTAACTCTCTGCACAGTCGCAATGGAATTTGCTTTTAATTTGTAATCGCATATGTCAATTAGGAACTCAATCAGGGGAAATTAAGACGTAATTCTAAAATGTTGAGACTGTAACTTGTTGAAATGGAAGAAGTTTGAAGGCAAACTCAAAGTTTCCGTGTTGTTACGGAGCTCGGTAGTAGATAGGAGCAAATTTCAATTTCCAGCCACTGTCTATCTATCTCTCGGGTGGACTGTGACTCTGATGGGGATTACGACTAAGGAACGTGTTCTTTTCCTTTCTCAAGTTGATTGCCTCCGTAGTGCTCTCGGACATGAGCAATGGAAAGGCTACGCGTTCATTTTCCCTTCTGCGATATGGTTTCTGTGCCAGCGCCAGATGGCATTGAGAAATGGTGCGTGAAAGGTCACCGAACGCTTTTGGAAATGGAACCCAGGGCAAAGCGAAGGAGAAGGGTGGGAAGAAGCGGGGGAGGAAGAAAAAAAAAAAGAAAGTAAAACGACGAAGAAAAATATCTAACGAGGTAAAAGGAGTCGATTGCGCGGAAATGTTTGTCGTGGTTTGACTTTATCGACGAAAGCGAAACGTTCTTTTAATTGCTGCTTCGTTCAGGAAAGGGAGAGATAAGCACTTGGGAAAAACGGACCATAATGTTATTGAAACAATATACCGGCAGATCCTGTAATGCATAATAAGTTAATTTCTCATTAAAACCTTGCTCTAAGTGTGCTTTAAAATACGCGAATGAATCGTCTCTTGAAATCAAATTTAATGCTTCAATCTCGTGTTGATAAAATTACGCCAGCATCAAATTGATTCCAATTGGAGAAAAATCTTGTTTATGCCTTTAAAATTCAAAAGCAAATTCACGCCTACTCCATTACAATTCTTAGTAAAGAACTAGATGGAAAACTGCAAATGGAGTTTACTGAATTAATGGAAATGGGGTTTACTAATTTACTAAATTTTGTTTAATGGAGTTTTCCCAATAGATGCTTTCAAAAATTCCATTCGATGGTATATCAAATCCATGAAATCTTAAATTTCCGATAATTCTATTATGTGATTTAATTTATATAATTTAAACGGCAAGTATTATTAGTTTAGTGATAGTAATGGAATTTACAACGATTCGACATTGATTAACTGATATACTTAATAGAATGCGAGCAGATTAATCTACAAAGTTTTCTGCTATAGTCAGCTTATTTGAATTTTGCTGTTAAAGAATACGCGAGTAAATTTTATCCATTTTCTCTTTTACAGTTCCGAGAATTGATAGAAGCCAACAGCAATTTGGTGCATGTGCTCATGACGCATCGCTCGGGGACAGTGTTCGCTCCGACGGATGACGCATTCAACAGGTGGAATAGGGATCATGGATCGGTCACCGAACAGTTTCTCCTCTACCATCTGTGTAAGTACAAAACTCTCTTATTTTAGACGGGGATCTTAGATTCATACCGTGACATTAGAAATTCTCATTGAACACCATTTTAAGAAAATGTGGAAAGAAATAAACTGGAGAAATTATAAGTCTGAAACGAAAATTTTGCCTATCTAGTTTCATTACATAACAATATTATTTCTGGGCTCCCATTTTCTTTTTGACATGTAAGGCAAAACTACGAAGTAATAAACATCGAAAAAAAAATGGAACGTTTCTTACTTTATAAATCTCACTACAGCGTCATTCAAACAGAAAGGAGCAGATTTAAAATATTTATTTCTAATGAACGGCAATAGATAGAGACACATACGATACATCACTGGATAGAGGAAAGTTCAAAGCATAGTATTAGAGGGGTTCAAATTTTTATTTTACGCATTCAACATGAGCTTCGATTGTTAGGCGACAAACGTCGAATCGGTATTCCATTTCTTGCCACGCAAGAATTAATTGGTCCCTGCTTATTGAACTGTAACAATTCGATCTTGCAGATCTACCCCCCCCCCCCAGATAAAAATCGCAAGAGGTAAGATCTGGTGACCTTGGAGGCCACTTAAGGCAAGGCGCGCACTGAGGTGGTGTGGGAATGGCGTGGAAGTGGCGTGGCAGTGGCGTGGTTAAGAAGTGGTGCGTGGCGTGGGAGTGGAGTGGTGGCGAAATGGTGTCGAAGTGGTTTAACGCGCACTGAAGTGGCAAGTGCCACCGACTTGCCACTTGGTATGTCGTCCTCAGAAGATGAAGATGCTTTGTTATTTGTGCAACTTCTTTATCTTAATGATACGCAAAATCCACGCAGGAAAGAGCGCCCGTGGATTCACCCTCTTTGGCAAAAGAACAAAAAATATGGAATATATAACATATATAGGCATGATTTAAATTTTGACAACGAAAAATTCAAACTTTTTTACCGAATGAAGAAAGTAACAGTTTGCAAATAAATACTTTTGAAATACTATGTCCTGTGCTTCAAAAGACAAATTTCTCATAACAACACCGCTGTTTCGCATTCTGCCTACTCGAATGTGTACTAGCAAGTGGCAGCGAAGTGGCATGCCACTCGAAAATTAAACATGTCAGAGGCGAGTGGCACCAGACTGGTGCCACGCCACTTCCACTCCACTTCACCACCGCCGCTCCACCTTGATGTGCGCGCTCGCATTTGTTTACATAGGTTTAAAAATTCCGCTTGCCACTCCACTCCCACTTCACTTGCTTACCACCTCAGTGCGCGCCTGGCCTAAGATGAACAAGATCATGTTGCCGACCTCTTCCGATCCATCGTCCTGGAATTGCGTCATTCAGATACTGTCGTACGTCGTGGTAGAAGTGAGGTGGAGCATAGTCATGCATAACGATAAAATCATCCCGAACTTGTTGAATTTATGGAAACAACCAGTGTTGGAGCATGGTTCATATATATAATTCCAGTCAGGGTTCACCCCATAAACTTTGTTGAGAGTAATGGCGCAAAACACATTCAGCTTTTGGAGAATCTCTTTCTTATATGATGACTACGCCGGGATTTTCAGGCCCCTAAATTCTGACATTGTGGCGATTCACATTACCAGAGAGGCTACTTGGTAATGTCAATAATGTCAATTGCAAAGTTGTAGAGCACCCTTCAATTTCTTTAAATCGAATGGTAAAATCATTGCTTTATTGGAGGAAAATTAAAGAAAAAATTGCTTGAAGTTGGTAAGGTACTTCAGGTCATTTGCCGAGAAGCCTATCGGTTGGTTTGGAAAACAACGGTCTGATGGAACAGACGTGGCAAGAATGCATAAAAACAGTTTGTACAAACAATACAAGGCTTTGTTACCTTTTCCGTGCTAAAATGTTTCAGCAATCAGATCAAGATTAGCTGAAAAATATGTTGGTCAAGCTGATGAATGCAAAAGTTGGTCTAGCATCACTAGCAAATGCTCCTAAACGTTGGTCTTCACAATTTGCTGATTGCAATGTAGGGAAGAGTTACTGAACGGGAAGTGCAGCTCGTAACAGATCCACTGCTATTCAAGTGAAATCTAAACAGTGCCCCTGCAGCAGCCAGGCCGAAACAAAGGGAACTTCCGCTCTTGATAAAACCTCCTCCCTCCAGCCTTAAGTCGTGCTGCTCCACAGGCTTCTCCTCCCTCTCTCGCATATGTTTTGTTGCACTTTTTAGTGCATATTACCCGAACCTGCCACTTGTTTATCTGTGATTTGACTGATTTTTCCGAATAGATTGGCCAATTATTTTCAGTAAAATATTTATTGTCACGGATAAGCCAAATAAATTGCCGAGTGATAATTTATCGTGAACAGACTGGGTTCCTAACAGAAGTGGTAGTTTTAACAAAAACGATTTAATTAGAAGTAAATTAATTGAATTTTATAAAATTAAGTAAAGTTAATGTCAACGTAAAGTGTATTATACATTTCATTCTTTTCTTGCGACAAATGATAATTAGTACTTATACAGCTTGGAGAAAGCAGTTGGAGCACATGGATTGACAATGTTCGAGAAATGCACTAGAATTAAAATAATAGCAGATATTAGCAAGTCTATCGGGACACACACTCTTCACTTAAGCATACATAAGAGCTATGTGGCTTAATGTAGCTGTCTTTATGATAAACTACGCAACTTACTAATGCTGGTGTTCCTGTCAAGCCAGGAGCGGAGTGGCCGCGCGTCACGTGACCACGATGCCGACCCCCTCCCGTTACTTGCACCGGAGTCCTGGGAATTGTTGCCCTGTTGTACGCCTCCTAGGTGTACGTTGCTGTGGTTATTATTGGGTCCTCCTGGTTTATGGAGCGAAGTAACGTGCGTGTAGCATAACCTCTTCGTAGATGCTTTGCAGAATCTCCCGACCTAGACGACTCGGCGAAGGAAAATCGTGCCCGACGTCCTTCCTCGACTTCTGTCGTTACGCAGCCGATGTCGCCCGCATTCGTTTCGGGTGCTTTAAATTCCTGGTTCTAGCGACGACTCGCATGAGCCGCTCGTTGTGGATTAGTCTGGCTTCTCTCTGAAGTCGGTAGCCTCGCCCGCTTGCTCTTCTCCGTCGTCGACGATCGACGTGGCTTTCCCGCGAAATCGGCGTATTACTCCGAGAAGCGGCCTTCCTTGAATCCTCCTTTGGAACCTCAATTTTCTCTTCTTGTCTCAGTCTCTTCCATGTCTTTTTCTTCCGTACTTTTTCCTCTGACCTTTCTCCAACGGAGGCTAATTTTTTTGCCCCAAAAATGGCGGCGGATTGCGTTTGAAAAATTTCCGCCGTCCATCCTTATCGCTCATTGGCTGCTTTCGATGCTGCTCATCCAGTGAGCGATTGGTCAGACTACAAATCGCAGCAGGGAAGGGCGATCGGCGAGCAATTGTCTGACTAAGCTCGATCGCCTCTGAATTTGAAGACATGTATTCCTTTTTAATACTCTTTTAACATTTACAGTATTTTCATAAAAATTCCTGCTTAATGATTATAAAACAACCTCATTATGATATAATTAAGTGCAAAAGCAAACCATGAAGCAGTTAACCTTGGCATCATTCTATTGGTTGTAGGTCAGTATCTTGCTCGACATATACACGGTGTTACAGATAACTACAGGGCAGTATAACGGGAAGCCTACCCGCTCGTGGCATGAATGTCGCATGAATGATAGCCAGGCTGTGGTTGAATCAATATTACAGCATGCTGGAAAAAATCACATCAAATTCGTAGAAAACCAATGTTCCCTCGTATGTCTGAGTAGATTCATGTACATAACCAAAAATTTCCATGCTCCGCGCTGTCTCTAGATCTAACCCCGTCGAGCATTTGTGTGATGAAATTAAACGGGCTTTTCAGATGCGATGACAGCCATCACTTGTAGTAGCTGCGGAATGCTGATAAGACACTGCATTTGCATTCTAAACTACTGGAGTATATCCATGTCCTATTTGTATCAGTGCACATATGTATTAATATGAGATGCATTGCATATAAGTAATTCTATTCAAGAATATCATTCAGCATATTAAAAATTTGTCAAAGATTCCTTCCACAATAGCAAATATTCCATTTAGACCATATGGAATCAGGACTAAGACGCATATATCTTTAAGATGGTCGAAGGGCTTCATTCAAAATTTAACAACGATGCTTTGAGAAGCAATCATAAAGCCCGTGCCTTGTTTCGTCGAACGAATTTATTAAGTTCCTTATTACAGTTTCATTCGCTTCAAATTTTAATGCAAGAGACGGTTCAATTCATCCAACGTCTTTGTGCGACGACCACTGCAATGTTGCCGTGGGCAACGAATACGCTCGACATCAAAGGTAGCGTTTTCTTTCTTCTCATACCGAGAATAATCTCCTTCAGAAATTGGGGAAAATTGCTTCCAAACAGAAGAACAGAATTAATGAAAGAACAGAATTTGTGTTAAGCATCTGAGGATCGCTTTATGAGCATTCTTCGAAACTCGTAAAAGCAAAAATCAAGAATTCCGAGGTATTTGTTTGAAGGCATCAAATAGCCGATTTTGCAAATGAAATGGCCGATTTAATGTCTTATATGGCACAAACGTTTGTTGCTAGCACATACACCATCAACTAATAAACTTACAGGGTGAGGCAAAAGTCTGATAATAGAGCGTATAACTCGACAACTATTTGGTGTAGGTTAATGAAATTAAAAATATCATTACTAAGCAGGACAGAGGCTACTTGGTAGTGACAGTTTCAAGTTTATGCAGGAAAGTGTTCATGAATTTTTCAAACTAATTTACTTTAAATCGAATGTTAAAATAATTGCTTTATTGGGAGGATATTAAAAAAAATTTCTTGAAGTTGGTAAGGTACTTCACGTAATTTACAGGACAACGCATTTGTCCATAATGACAAGCCGCTCGAATAACCGTCCGGGTCAGCCTGACACAGGTTCAAAACTTCGGAAGCTGCAGGAACTTTATCACGGCTCGAACCTCCAATTTTCCGACGGGCTTTCGACGTTCTGGCGGCGTTTAGCGGTACTCTATCAAACGCCGCTTTTTATCCTCCACCACTCAAGGGATGTCGCTTCCCAGTGACACCACACTTTCAAAAACTATTGTTCTTTCATGTTAATTGTAATGACTTTACGACCGACCCTCGTAAAACGAGCTTTGGGGTATGTGGCATTGTCGTGTTCAAAGAGATCGTATCCTGGACTAAGTACAGTACATGAATGGATGGACGTGGTCGGATCAGGATATTATCTATAAGTATCAGTGGGTCTGATGTCTCCAACGAAAACACTTACCAGATCATAATGTAACCATCACAGAGGACAAAGTACATCGCTTTATGCTATTTACGCTATTCCGCACTCTGCTATCAACGTAGTGAGTCTTTGGACCATGTTGCTTTTTTCAAGCGAGGATAGTACGAGGGTTGGTCATAAAATTATTTTAATTATTATTGCTAAGAAAAAATTATGCAATGAAAACAAAAGTTGGTCCTTCTCTACATATCCTTCATCTAAGGCGACACATTTTTCCAAACGATAGATGAGCTGGTGGATACCGTCTTTGAAGAAGCCTTCTTTTTGGCTCTTGGGGAAAATTTCCACCTCGTTAATGATCTCATTGTCGGCTTTGAAGCGTGTGCCACGAAGTGGTTTTTTTCGTGGTGAAAGAGGCAGAAGTCACTGGGTACAAGGGAGTAGTGAGGGATGAGGCAGAATTTCGTACCCCAAGTCTCTCGCAAGTTTCATAGTCTCTTGAGATTAATGGGCTGGTGCGTTGATATATGCATATCGTTATGAAGGATGTTGCAAACTGATACTTCCTGATGTGAATCTTCTGCACTATGGCCTCGAAGTAATTCATCTGTCATCAAGCACCAGTGTTCCTGGTTCTTCACTGAGGTACGGTTGTCCAGTTCGTGCTTCAACCTAAGAGCAATATCACCATACAAGACGACTACTTCATCGTTATTCCGAAATTATATACAGTCCACTGGGGTGCTGGTCGGTCATTTCACAAACTGTTTGTCCTCCAATCCTTTCCTTGAAAGTATTAGACAATTACCACAGGGCTTCCTTTTGTTGCTCTTAGAATGTCCAGACAATAAACCTTTTCAAGTCACTTGTTATCTAGAATTTCCTGGGACACAGTCGTGGTAGCATTCATACTCCTCTGCATCGTTTGAGAAACGCGTCATCCAGGAGGTTGCGATTGCTGAGTCTCCTGTGTGGAGGTACGCCGTCTTGTTGGGAGATAATATTAGATTGTACACCTTCGCTGACGAATCAAGTAACATTCTAAGAGGTCCTGATAAATGACAGCATAACGGAAGAAAAATGGACCGATAATTCTATCGCGCATGATTCCGCACCGAAGTATCTATCTTAATGTATGGCCTGGACAATTTGGTATTTGTATGGAAAAACTTTTAGCCGCTTATGGAGGACCACATTTTAGGACGAACCTGGATAATCCAGTTAGCATGGTACTCTTCTCAAGGACTTTGATGGACTTCGCGCGAATGCTTCTTGGGTGTTCTCGAAAAGTCGCTTGTGATATAGAAGATTAGCGTTACTTCCTCGCTTACGCACGGATCCTATTTCCAGAAAAGTCTTCATCCGTGCTTTTATAAGGGTTAGCTAAATATAATAGTAGGAGGATAAATGATAATTGATGCCATAAATCGATCCTTGTCGTCCTCACTCCAAAGGCACACTGGGGATGAAACTGAAAGAGCTATACGAAAATGAAAACATTTAAATAACGTAAAGCGCTCGCTATTAAGAATAGCAGGGGAAAGCAAGGCGTCAGGAGCCCACTGCCCGCGTGACTGTGGAGATCCCCCTGCTAAATCGATGTCATTGCTATTCTGTGGGAATTGCGTCCCGACGTTCACTCCTTCTGCGTTGAGGTGATATTCTCCAAGACGCTTTGATTTCCGGAATATGCGATTGTCATACTGTGCCATCGCTCCGTGCCAGTCGATGGTCCTCGTTGCTTCGTACCACTATGCTTCTCGCCGCTGTTGGCCAAGATGAGAGTGGTGAGGTGGCCTATGATTGTCTATGATTCAAACCCGTGCCTTCGCCTGAAGTTCGCCGCCACACTTCCGCCTGGTTGTTGCGTTGTCAACGGCTCTCATCGACTGCCCACCGTCAGCTGGAATTTAGCCTCCTCGAAAATTTGTTGCCTAGGACCCGGGCCCCGCACTAGCACTCATTCAGTCTCACGTTTCAGCACTCTTACAGCCTTCTCGCTCCGTTCTCGGAACTCGTTCCTCGTTTTTCGTTTACCTTGCTCTCCAACCCGCTCTCTGGAAAACGGCGATGCAACGCGTTTTTTTAAGCCTTTGTATCTTGTCACTCATTGGCTGCATCTCAATTTTGCTTTTTGCATAGCCAATGAGCAATTACAAATCTCAGTGGGGAGGACGACCGGCAAGAAGTCACGTGCTTTCGTGTTGATGTTTCGTCTGATTGCTCTAAAACCACGTGCTTCTTCCCGATCGCCTTCGATTTTTTTTGACAAGGAGTCATTTAAGTTTGTTAAAGTTCACTCTTTAATAAACTCACTGTATATGGCATATAAAGTTAAATGTATCGGGGTGAGTCGCAAACGTAGAATACCATTTTAAATTCAGCGCGCCTATTTCGAAGGTAGAAAGCACTAGAAAGCAGAGGCCCTGCAATATTTCTACAATGAAAAATGGCGGGTGTGTTGCGATTTTGCGCGCGATATGCATTCTCTGTGTGCCAACAGACTAACTACGAAGCAAAAGAATAGCGAAATGCGTCCCGTGTATCGTGAGAAATGTATATCACGAAAAAACCGTGCTCAATTGGAGCCAGGAATTCGAAAAGAGACGACGGAGCATCGCAGATCAGTAATGTCGTGGCCGTTCTGCAGAGTTTTCAACCATATGCTCCGTGATTACTGGCGTGTGACGATGAACGACGCAGCACGTGCTGTAGATTTTGTTTATAGTACCGTCTAAAACAACATGCATGGTCGGTTCTATTGCAAACGCGCCATTATAATATCCATATTGTAGCCACAAACCTAGCCTCCATCGGTTTGGGCTTCTGCAAATTCACCTGGGTGGTCGCTGTTTCGAAGATCATACAGTCGTAGAGCAAGGGGATTTGTAAATCGTTGGATAAGTGTGTGATTTAGAGGGTGGTTAATTGAAAATTAAAATAAATTTCAGGTTACTCCGAGTATTGTTTTCTCTATCCAGTTTTGCGGTTAGTTTTGCGGTACTGATTTACCCTCGTACATTCTGGTTTGAGTATTTGAAATCAAGTATATCGAAATTAAATTAGTTATAGGTACCCAATTCGAAAACATACAATAGTAGTTTTCTAAAAATTTCGATTTGGCTTCTATATGCGAGGAAAGTTTTGCTATGAATTTTTTCGCTTGTTTCACGCTTGTATATAACTATTTGCATTTGCTTTATACGAAAATCCATAAAACTGTCAACGCTAACGACTTCTTTCCTTCATAATCTAACAACGTGTTTTAACTCACCATAGTTTCCTTGTATCTTTAAATTCAACCTTTTCTCTAAACCTTTATGGATAAGAATTACTGTTAATTTATTTCCTAATGCTCTCATTGGTTTCTTTTTCACTATCAATACTATTATCACCTTTCGCAACTATACGGTAATTTCTCCAGAAGCAGGATTGGCGAAACCCTTCAACCTTAAATTGGACCACAAAGGCGTTTTTTCCCCCCTCTCTCCAAAAGAGATTAACGAATCGGGATTAAGGGTCTAAGCTGGTCATTTTCAGCTGCACTGAATTACACCTAACGACGTATTTCCCAGCTGTATAATTAAACCTCTTTTGTGTCTTCGTCTCCTTCCTCGGCGCCAATTCCAACGTTTTAACGTTTTACTTTCAAGCCGACACATTCGGAAGCACACCTTGGCCAGCGAACGTTAGAGGATTATACGTTCAATGAGCTGACGCATTAATCGCGTAAAGAACATAGAAATAATTACGAAGTTTCAATTGCAAGTTCATTACTGCATTTAAAAGAGAAGGTTTCTGTAGCCCCCACTATTAATATGTATATTTATTTTATTTATTATTCTGTATTAAGTATCATACTGACATTTAGGATCTATTAACATTTTTCATGGCTTGTGACATGTCATTTGATCTGAAATGACGTGATACGAAAGATTTAAAAGACAATCAACTTTTTTCTCAAAAAAAAGAAACCTTTCTATAACTCGTTCGTCTATTTTATTTCAGCAAACAATTGTTTTATCGACAGTTCTTCGGTTAGAAGGGACAAACTTCCTGGTAATAGGATATGCGCGTGTTTTTCATTTTCCATTTTGTGCATGTTTAGGAAGATTCGTGTACACGATTCACATGACTCCCCATTTGTTGGTGGGTTGCAGAGGAATTAGTCAATTTAAAAAAATGAATATGTATAAGGCATTGTAGATGGAAAGAAATAAATGAATTAGGATGTACTCTTTAGGACAGTATCTTCGATACCAAAGAAGAATTGCAAATGATTAGTGAAATAGAAGGAACTGAAGATGTTCATGTTAGTAAACACAAATTATCATATGCTGAAAAGCAAATTTTCGTATTCCTCTGTTGTGTGTGCCGGTTATTGTTAAATTTCTCGAAAATAGTTAAATTTTTTGAAATTGCATTTTCGCTTATCATCGAGAATTTTCCTGAGCTTAAAAATGTTAATGTTTTATAAATAGGCCTACGGTCACATGATTAATAAAAAAATTCCAAATGAAGACATATACACGCGATATATCATTCGAATGGATATCATCTTTTAGCTGTGAAGCGGAAATACATTTATACATTTATTAACAGGAAATGAATCCCCCCCGAGTAGGATAAGGCAAGTAGCAGACCCTGCGGTTATCTATTTTTACCCCTTTATCTGCACTTTTTTAATCAATAGATTGATTTTCTCGAGCATAGTATGTAGAAAATGTAAAAAAAGCTCTATCTGCTTTCCTTTTTCATCATTTCCGATCGAATGACATATCACATGCAATAGTTCTAAAGACTAAGTGAACGCCAACCCACCAACTCCGACCCCACTGGAACAATTGGACCTAAACTTCATGGTAATGTAGATCTTGCCTAGAGGAATTTGGTTTATCTCATATTGAATTTCGCTCCTTTGCGTGCCTAAATAGTACATATATTTTTTTGTCCCCTCTGACTCCTACCTCTATAATTCCGACCCCAATGTACCAATCAAAACCAAACTAAACAGTGAAAGTGGAAATGCCCAATATAAAATGCATTCCGAATTTCAATTTTCTACCTCAAAAAATGCAGAAATTATGAAGGGGACGGACGGACATTATGAAACCAATAAGTAGCTCCATTCTTCCGCTACTTAACAAGAAATTAATCCTCCCGAGGAAGGTATAGGAAAGTAGCGAAAGTCATGAGATCATCTATTTTTACCCTTTTATCTCATTTTTTGCCGGCTCGGTGGCCGAGAGGGTTAAGGCTCAGGTCTTTCCCCTCTCGAAACCAGCGAGTCGCGGGTTCGAATCTCACCGGGCGCATGATGTTTGTGTTTTCCCTTTTCATTATCATTCTTTCATCATGTGGAAAGCAATGGGAAACCACCACACAATCACTCTTCCCTAGAAAACCGTGATTGGATAGCATATGTCCACCGCAGTCACCAGAAGTCGATTTCGATTTGATGGAAATCAACAACAACATCTCACTTTTTAATCTCCCCCGATTTTTTTTAATCGAAAAATTGATTTTCTCGAACGTAGTATTTAGAAAGTGTGAAAGAGCTCCATATTCTTTCGTTTCTCATCATTTCCTTTAGCCATATTTGCCATAGTTCTAAAGACCAAGTGACAGCTACCCCTACAACTCCGACCCCATTGGGAAGATTTGGCCCAAACTTCTTATAAATGTAGATCTTGCTTAGAGGAATCTGCATACCGAATTCACTCCTTTATATACATAAATGCACGTAGACCTTTTCGTTCCCTCTAATTTCCACCCCCGAAACTCCTACCCCAATGGGCTAATCAAAACCAAATTAAATAGTAAAGGTGCACATGCTCCATTCCAAATTTCAACTTTCTACCTCAAAATATGCGGAAATTATGAAGGGTAAGGACGGACAGACGGACATTGTGAAACAAATAATCAGCTCTATTCTTCCGCTACTTAATAATATAGAATATGAGCACTTGAGCAATCGTGCGTAGACAAAAAGATCGTCGCGTACGCGAGCTCACGTTAACGATACTTAAAAACAAACAGAAAGTAACAGTGTATTCATTCTTGACAAATCGATTGTTATATGACATGCCATTATCTTGGTATTCTTTACAGTCACTGTTTTAGCACGTAAATTCGACTTGAAGGGGTCCACGAAAAATTCTGAAAAGTTGATACGGCCGAATTAAGACCTTGATCAAAAAGGGAGGGAAACCAAAATACGTATCCGGTATTTCAAATCTGCTTGTGGATTAGAGGTTCCTTCCCCTTTTTGGTTGTAACATTTCACAGTTTTTGCTTAATTTTTGTAAGACCTTGATGATCATATCGTCGAAAACAGAATTTGATAAAGTTATTCCGCTTTCAAGTTATCGTGCAAACGGCGGACGGCTGCATAAACGTAGAGACCAAGCGTGCATTTATATAAGTAGCTTTTAGATAAAGCTCCTAATATAGGAAACGTATAGCTTGACATTATTATAAAAATAAAAAGTCTGCACCCTTAAACTTAACAACTCTTCTGAATTGGAATATTCAAATCAAATTAATGCATTATTGCCACCAAGGCCGATAAAGTCATTACAGCCCGGTTCTTTATAGTTTTACATCGTACAAGTTTCTAAATAATTGTTCTGATGATCATGGAAAATCTTAGTAAATTAAAAGAAAACGTTTTTACTAAAGACTACCGATGATTATTTTCCTTTATGATTTTTAATGTACATTAATTTAAAGGAAGGCCAGGCACTTTGCTGACTGCCTCTGAAAAGGGATAGGCTGAATAGAGAACGTTATTACTATTATTCTCTTGTCTTATTATAAAAGTAGTTGTTACTGGATTCTTTTGTTGACAATAATTTGTCCAGAGTTTTTGGATAATTGGTGGATAAAGACAAAAGAAAAAAACAACTCTTTAACCACAACAATAATTAAGTAAAAAGAAAAATACAACCTTATCCTAGAAGCGCTTTTCGAGGGCGAAGCTCTCATCATTGAGCAGGTGGAAAAGAAGGGAGTAACACATCAGATGATACACAGTGTTACATGATGATTTGGTTTGTTACTCCCTTCTTTTCCATCTGTTGAATGATGAGAGCTTCGCCCTCGAAAAGCGCTTCTAGGATAAGATTGTATTTTTCTTTTTACTTAATTATTGTTGTGGTTAAAGAGTTGTTTTTTTTCTTTTGTCTTTGTTTATCATATCCACATTTTTTCCCATTTGTATATTTATTTTTGGTTTCCCCAGGAGTTTATACTTTTATCATAATTGGTGGAGTTGATCAAGAATATGAATCGTGAAACGATTTTCAAATATGCTGAAAAGAAGAATATAAAAATTTTTTGTTTAGTATTACAGTAATATTTTATATACAGCAATGGCGAAAACTGCCTGTAAATTTACGTATTCGATTGCAACGTTCACGCGAATCTTTCCAAACACGCGCGAAATGAGAAATGAAATGCTCGCACGTCTAATTTTTTAATATCTTGTAGTGGAATGGTCATAGTATTGTACTTCTTAACGAAAAAAATAGAGGCTTTACAATACTGCATTATAAAAACGACGACTAGTTTCGGCTTTATTACCTGCCTTTCTCAAGTCTGCATAAGAGAGGGGTTACAATGCTTTATATACACAATCTCTGGTACACGATTGGCTCGTAAAATACAACATAAAAAGGGAAGAGGGGACAAATTATGTGATTGGTTGAACAATACAAAGAAACAAATTAAAGGGCTAAATATTTGTGATTGGTCGAACCCCTTTTATGGAAGACCGCTTGGGTTGGTTAGGCTTCTTGACTACCTCAGTGTATTTCATTCTGGTTGGATGAGCTTTGTGAAAGCGCTGCTTTCGTCCCATCCTAACAAATGTACACTTCACTGTTCGATTGTCGATTGTCTCTTATGCAGACTTGAGAAAGGCAGGTAATAAAGCCGAAACTAGTCGTCGTTTTTTTTTTTTTTATAATGCAGTATTGTAAAGCCTCTAATTTTTTAAACTACTGCGCCTATGTTCGTTCCACTGCTAAATAAATGATTTTTTTAAGCCATTCATCACTTCTTAGTCAAAGTTATTATAAACGTTAGGAGAGAAAAATCATGTTGCAATGCATTGTCGGAAAAAATCTTGTAAGCATTCCAAGAAACTTTAGCTGTGATGCAGATGTAATTTTAAATTTCAATATTTCACTTTTACCTGCAGTTGGTTTAAATAAACAATGGAAATACTTTTGATTCTATCCACACTCACATTGTTTTATTGCTTCACGTTCACGTTAAAACACAAAACAACAAATTCCTTGTCTCGTACAAGATGCAAATGCAGAACAGTTATTAGAGTATTAACATAAATATCTGAGGCAGTCTAAGTGTATACAGTGGGCAGGTGAGTACATAAAAAATTGCAAATTACTTGCATGGTATCTATTATAAAGTTACTGTACGTTTGTCATAGCTTCTCCCGTTCTCTACATTAAGAACTACACAGGCCGTACACAACATGCATAAGATTACAACAGTCGCTAACAATTCATAACAGTAATTATTTGTTGATAATAATACGCTTAACAACAATCAGCTAGTGTTAATAAAATGCCTAGCAATTATTAGTTGATAACAACAGTACTTATACGAGGCCTGTGAGAAAAGTATCCGACCTTATTTTTTTGCGAAAACCTGAAGGATTTGGATCGCGCTTGCTTGCATGAGCCGACCTTGAACCTTTGTGCGTATTCGTGAATTTTTTCCCGCCTCTCAATAGCGTCAGTTGCTGGCAATCAGCATTAGAGGGAGGTAGTGTGTTGTGCTCTCGTCGGTTTTTGATTTGAAGGAAAATGACGGAACGACTGGAGCAGCGTTACTGCATCAAATTTTGCCAGAAACTGGGCGACAGCCAGGTGGAAACCATCCGGAAGATTCAGACGGCTTTCGGTGACGATGCTATGGGCATCACACAGATTAAGGACTGGTACAACCGGTCGGCCATCAGCATGCCGAAATGACCAGTTCATTGCCAAAGTGAACGCTGTGGTGATGCGGGACCGTCGTGTGACTATCCGAGAAGTTGCGGAAGAGGTGGGCATCAGTACGTTTTCGGCACATTCCATTCTGACCGAAGATTTGGCCATGAAGAGAGTGGCGGCGAAATTCGTGCCGAAGCTGCTGACGGCGGAGCAAAAGCAACTTCGTGTTGACGTCTCACAGGACATGCTGGCCTCCGCAAACAGTGACCCCGACTTCATGAACACCATAATCACTGCTGACGATTCCTGGGTGTACGGGTACGACCATAGCATCGTCACCGAAAGCCTCCAATCAAAAACCGACGAGAGCACAACACACTACCTCCCTCTAATGCTGATTGCCAGCAACTGACGCTATTGAGAGGCGGGAAAAAATTCACGCATACGCACAAAGGTTCAAGGTCGGCTCATGCAAGCGCGCGCGATGCAAATCCATCAGGTTTTCGCAAAAAAAAAAATAAGGTCGGATACTTTTCTCACAGGCCTCGTATTTATTAGTTATTGATAACAATAGGCCTAACATCAATTAGCTTTAGACTATATATAACAGGCCTAACATTGGCCATTTTTAACTATAGGCCTAACATTATTATCCACTTTTAAAAATAGCCCTAACGTTAATTAGCCACTTCTAACAGCACTGAATTTTAAAAACGAAATGAGCACGTGCATTGACAAAGCTTCATAACGGGCACGTGCTCCAAGCTGATATCAACCATGCTTAAATGTTAAACAAAAAGTAGCACTGTATTCACTTTTGATTCGTCAGTCAAATCGATTGATATCTTAACATTAGTGCACGTGCTTGAAGGGGTCCACGAAAGTGCATCAAAAGTTGTCACATCGCAGTTAAGTTCATCCATTTTCACGTTTTCGCGCAAACGACGGCCGATACGTAAAGGTACCGATTAAGACTGTATTCGTATATATAGCTTTAGCTAAAGCCCCTAATAAGGGATTATTGAAGTACTTTTTGGGAGTCATTTTCTCGGACATAGCCTTTCGAAAATCGAAAAGAACGTTATATTCGTTTTGTGCTCGTCATTTTCGTCCGAAAGACATATTATATGCCTTATATTCCCAATAAAAAAATTTAATGGGGGGGTTTGGGTCTTAATAGTCACGTGACTGTTAGACCGATTTCAATCACAAACTAATCATGTGAGCTCAGGAAGGTTCTCTATCGAAGAGCGAAAGCAGAATTTGAAAAAGTTAAAGCATTCTCGAGTAATCGTTGGACATACAGACGGACAGACAGACACATAAACAGAGCGAAACCAATATATGTGTCACGAATATTATTCTAGCGCAGTGGAAGTGAGCTTAGCAATATAGAATAAAAACAGCATTGTAGTCATGTTAATCTAAAACATTTATTAACATAACATATAGACACAAATACATCACTAAAGATTCACAAAGGTGAAAAAAAGGACCCACTTCGGGTCATCCTGCGCATCCTCTAACACGAGGAGTTACGCGGAAGAGACGGGAACGTCTCTGTACAAAACTAAAGCCACTGAGGCTTGTAATAAGGAATACTAAGAATAGTAAGAATACTCGCAAGATACGAGTGAACCTGATAAGGGCGTATATAAATCGCTCCTTACACAAAAATACTTAATAAAGATGCGCTTAAGGCGCCACAAGAAAATGCACGGAATAATACTTCAGTTCAAATATTCCTTTGATTGACTCTGTAGATTTGCAAACTAGGCACTGCAGTACGGGACTCTCTTCCCTCTTCGCAGCGACGCATTGCGTTAATATTCAGGGACAGCTGCTGCTAGTCCTGCAACAAAAAATGAGAAAAGCGCATAAGCACATGCGGATGATAGATTTACGCTAGAGAGATATGGCGCGGGAGAGTCGCGGCCGTAAAATTTATCATGAGAGCAAACAGAGATTTAACGTGAGCCAGCTCACCTCTGATAAATGTAGTAGGCGCCCAAATCTTCATAAAGTAATCCTCGTATGCCCCACGGGGTGACTAATGTCCAAGGTGTGGCGTCTCGGTCCGTATCGCCGTTCTCTTGTTGAAAGAAGGGTCGCAAAGCTGATCCAGGTAAACCTATAACGAGCACCAGGTTGCCAATCAATCCAAGTCGTGGCGTTGAGTAAAGTTGCCAGAGGATGAGCTCACGGAAAATGTCCACAAACGAAGCCAGTCTCAGCTGCTCCTCACTATCTGTTTTCGTTTGAAAATTCGCTGGGCAGTAGACTACTTGTCGTACCTCGTCCGCTACGGAGTTTTCAGCGTGAGCTCCTGCTCGCGTCGGCCGGTTGTGAATCTCCTTGCGTTGCCCTGCATTTGGGATAACAGTCATAAAGTCATTAGTTGACACACTCGTTCCTATCGAGCTCGCAAGTCCGTCCGTCGCCAGAACGCTCGGGTTTCCACTCGCTGAGGAATTAGCAGCCTGCCAATAGAAAACAGTTTCTATCTCCCATACAAATTGGCGGTTATCGCAAGTCCTCGTGCTGCTATCGTTTCTCGGAGACCTTTTCTTGCGTCCGAACTAGGTGGTTGGCTCGTAATCTCTCCTAGATCGTTTCCTGCGCCTCTCCCTTCTCTCGAAAATCGCGCTATCGCGCAATTCGCTCGTGTTTCCGGCCACAGTTAGAGTCACTATATAAGAAGAGTATCGCAATCGTCTTGAGCGACACCGTTTTGAGTTTAATTCTTCTCTGCATATAAAGGGCAGTATGGAGATTACGTTGTTTTGTGAACATTTTTTCAAAGTATTCACGCCGCATTTCGAGCAAAATGTTATGATGTAATATTTTACGATTGGTAAATTCACTTAATACATGATAAATAGGTTTTTAATATATTTAGCGTCTTAAAAATAAAAGATAACTCTACTGCTCAAATTAAATTGTTACATCACTTCTTTTTTTTTTTTTAGGTCATCAATAACAAAATATAATCTGTATTTCGTTAACTTATACAATTTCATAAACTTAATGTTTAATTCAAATGAATGTAGAAAGAATTTTAGGTTTTACATGGTATTTATGAATTTGAAATTAAAAAAATAGACAAGTTAATATTTATTTTTTTCTATTTTTTTCTTTTTATTTTCACATCGTTTTTGCACTGCTTAAATTAAATCTCAATGATATATTTCATTTAGCGTGGACAGGGCCGGCCCGGTGGCCGAGAGGGCTGGGGCGTAGGGTTTCCAGTTCTCGAATTCGTCGGGTCGCGGATTCAAATCCCCCCGTGGGCATGGATGTTTGTTCTTCCCAGTTGGAATGTAAAACATTAATTTCCCTTTTCTACTTGATTTAGTGCAGTTTACCGCGTAACAATTTGACATAATGGCCCAGGATAAAGTGAAAGCTAATTGACGAAATTATTCATCTCTAAACCTTAGGAAAACTTTGTTCATTATTAATACATGCAACTGCTATCGATAAAATAGTTTCTGTATATCGATTGAAACTTACTATTTGTTGATTAAAGTCTCAAGTGCTCCCAAGTAAGTTTGAAAGCTCACTGAAGTACATAGAAACGATTAGCAAGCATTCACCAGGGAAAACTCAAAATGGCTGCGATTATGCCACGTGATACCGAAAAGCCAATCAGAAGCCTTGCGGCACAGTTCACTCAAATGCGGTACTCTTCCTATAAAGTGACTCTAGCCACAGGGTTTTTGCCCTGCCATCTACTGCCACGACGCCGCTCTTTTCGCATATTAGACGAATAAGAATTATTATTAATAAGGCTATTGACAATAGATGGCCCCTGTGAGCTGGAATTAGAAGCAGACGCCTCATTGTGTCGGTGATTGCGCTTACGCGCGCTCTCCTTCTCAACCTGTTATGACAATATGCTTTTCAGCATATAATAACGTAACTTTATTTCGCCAGGGATTATCTTCTGTGAAGGTTAGGGTTGAGCATTTATTGATAACTGTGATATCGAAAAATATAATCGATTAACAAAAGCAATCGATTAGCTCAATCGATTAATCATTTCATGGATTAAATCGATTAAGCGAACCACGTGATCTCAGCTTTGTTAAGAAAGATCTTTGTCAATGTTAACTGGTGTGTTTAAATCAGAGTAAAGCGTCTCTGGTTTAAATTGATTACTCACGATTACTCGATTATCCCTATATTTCAAACAATATTTATCGATATTGATCGATTTGCTTCCATTAAGCGAGTTAATCGATTAATCACGATTAATCGCCCAACCCTAGTGAAGATAACTTCAATGAAAAACACAAAATTATTTAAATTGTGTAAATATTGTTAGAGTTATTACTTCGAACTGCTTTGTGCTTTCCTTGAAAACGGAACTGCTTTGTGCTTTCCTTTTCTTTGTGCATTCAGTTGAGAGTGAATTCACTGTGTTTGTTATTTAAGCTTGCCAAAACGCTGTCTTAAAAACAAACTAGAAACTGTTTCTAACAAAAATTTCGAAATTAACCTGATTCTTATTAACCTGAGCTGACATCTGCGTTTATATGGTGGCTCAACTGGATAACCTTAGAATTGTATTAGTTTCTTAAAGTAACTTACCAGGGCATTAAAAATAATAATTAAAGCAATGATCGTTTTGAATACCAAGATAATGGTAGGTTACTGTCGAGGATTTTAAATAAATGACAGAGAGGAAAAACGAGGTGAAATTGTATAGAACAATTTTAATAATTTCTTAATAAAGAAATGGGAGATTTCCTCGGCTGGAGGAAATTACAAAACAACAAAATAGTAACATATGCTTCTACCAGTCCAAATCAATAGCTGCATCATCAATACATAAGGAATCCAAATGCTTGTTAGTTTCGAGTCGATCTAGGGCCGTTCCAATCGTTAATAGTAGAGGAGTAGCATCTACCGTGTTAGATCTGTCGGACCGATGAGGACCAGCTGGAGCAGAATCTGGCACCGCAACCTCAGAGCGCGGCAACCTTTCAAGGTAAGTCAACCGGGATGTGGAAGCTGTAGCAAATAGAATCATTCATTAATATTGTGATAAGGTAAATCAATAGGACAGTTGATTAGCTTTTTATAAGTTGAGTAACTATAGTTTAATTGAGGACTTCTATACCCAACGAAGTCGATCCGCTGTCCAAGCGCGGACATTCGCGCGCGGGCGCCCAACGCAAACGCCGGCTAAATCAGGAAGGGGAAAGGTTACTTCGATGGCCTCCAACGTCCATGGGAATGGATTATGGGTCGTGGCTTGGTATGAAGAGTCCGTTGTCGTCCGTCGAGTTTCGTCCGTCAAGGGTGAGTCGCTGTCCGTCTTTGCGAGGTCTGACTCAGGATCTCCAGGCGTGGTACTGCTAACGAGTTCGGCAGATTCGTCCGAGATCGGGTCGCACACAACACCTTGCTCACAATTATCGGGCGATGGAAGTGAAGAGGAACTTAGTTCGTTTGAGAGAGATAATAATTCGCTTTGAAAAGTTCGATACTCAATTTTGGAACATGAAATCTTCTTACTGGCTTTTTGCGCAGAATTGCGTCCGTCAGTCGTACGGGTCCGAGGAGAAGATGGCACCTTTAAACGTCTTTGAGAAGTATGTTTGCTATGGCCGATATTCCACCTGTCTTCGTCTCGCCTCTTTCTTCGTGGCTGGCAGTGCTGATTGGAATTCGGTTCGGCCGTCTCGAGCACTCGCTTTGAGCGAGTATGTTGGGTGGCTTCAGCGGAATCTTCAAAGTTTTGCAACATTGAAACATATGAAAATTTATCAAAGTTCAAAGTCTTACTCTGCATGGGCTTCGGTCCGCCGGTTACGATCGAAGATTTTCCTTGGAGCATCGAATTCATTCCTGGACTGCTGTCGGTCGCTGTCACTTGCTCTCTGTCTCATGTGCCTTGAAACCCGCCTTTTATTCGTCTTCAGTGGATTCTGGGCGGATTCTGCGCACTCGATCCACCTATGTTCTTTCTTCTTTTGCTTCTCTCTCTCTCCGGTCGTTCTATTCCAAGCCGGGGTGTCAGCTTCCTTTCTTTTCTCCTTCCTTTGAGTCGAAGCTTTGAAGCTCTTCTTTTTTTCTTCTTCTCCCCTCCGGGAATTTGACAGTTACTTTCTGTTTACCTTTTAAGGACTGCTGACATGGGCACGCGCACGTGACGATCGCTTTGTCGCAGCTAAAGCTCCTTCTTGGAATGTTTGCAAGATTTTATTGTTTCCTAATAATAATTGATAAGAATGGATGGCAGAGGATGAGTGGATCAGATTTTTTCGGTACGTATAATTGTGGAGAAGTATCTGCGAGTACACAAAAATAGTGTTCTGCACATTTGTAGATCTACGAGGCTCATCCCGAAAGTAAAGATACATAGGGTATAGCCAGATGGTAAATTGCGCTACGATAATTTCCACAGGGTTAACTTTCACTTTCCCTCGTTAGCTTGCTTTGCTAATTCAGTGGTGGCGCCACACCGCGTCATGTTTGAGAAAGAGTTGTTTGATATGGCGGCGCCCATTCAAATCCCGCTACATGCGAACTCCGATCTGTTATTCGATTTCTTAACGCCAAATATGAGTCTCCAGCTGAAATCCACAGAGAAATTGTTGCTGTTTAAGAAGGAGGATGTTAACAAATGGGGTCTGCCTCCTCCATGACAATGCTCAACCCCATACGGCACGTGTCACCACAGAGTTGGTAAGAAACTTCAAGCGGAAAGTCCTGGATCATCCACCGTATACTCGTAGTCTGGACCTCGCACCAAGCGATTTCCACCTGTTTCTTTACCTGAAGAAGCATCTTGCTGGGAAACGGTTCGATGATGATGACGACGTGAAGCATTAAGTCAACGCTTGGTTCAAAAGACAGGCGGCATCCTTCTATGACACCGGAATACAAAAGCTTGTCCCCAGGCTCAATAAGTGCTTGCATAATGGTGGCAACTAAATTAAAAAATGAGCTTGGATAAAAGTACTTGATAGTAATGAAGGCGTGTCATAAAAAATTTTTTTGGCCATGTCATGACGTTTGTATCTTTACTTTCTGGATGTGCCTCGTAGAAAAAGCTTATGACAGAGTGAAGAGAAACACAATATGCCGAGTACTAAAGAAATACATGAACGAATGAACGATTACGTGGGGCTGTAAAAGCGTCATATTTGGATAGCTGTGACTGAATGAAGGGTAGCTATGTCAGGATGGTTTAATGTTAAATAGGCTGTTAGACAAGGATGCGCGACGTCCCATTATCTGTCGTCAAGATAAGGAGGAGATTGCAGCTATTTTTCCTTAAAAATTTCTGAAACGCTAATTTAAAAAAAGTTGTTTCCCCTTTGATCTTTTTTCTTATTGCGATTATATGGCATTTATGTGTAGAATTTTCATAATAATCAATAATAGAGATTGACATCTTAAATCAAGCCTTATTTGAAACTTCATTAATGATAATCAATTTATAGAAAATCTGTCAAACCCTGACTTAGCTTTATTGATATGTTTACATAACACTCTCAAAACAATTATTATTCCTCTTATAAACCGGGTATCTGCGGTGAACGTAACTAAGAATGGCGTGTCAATTAGTTTGCATCGATTGATGCCAATGAAATTCTAAGATATTAAATTTTGCTTTCGCTTCATCTCATTTTCGTGGTAAAGCTAGTTTGCAGATTGCATGACCGAAATTTGTAATTTTAAAAGTTGAAGTTTTCCCTATGGGAAACTATTTTTTTTTAATTTAATTTAACAGAGCTGGTACTTTTCCATATTTGACGATCACTTTAGACTAAAATTAAAATGTTTATTAGGAACTTTAGCATAAAAGCTACTTATAAGAATGCGCCCTTGGTCTGTACGTTTATCCGGCCGTCCGGCCGCCGTTTGCCGATAACTTGAAAACGGTTTAATTAACTTTTTCAAATTCTGTTTTCAGAAATATGACCAGCAAAGTCTTAGCTCGGCCGTATCAAGTTTTCAGAATTTTTCGTGGACCCCTTCAAGTCGAATTCACGTGCTAAAACAGTGAGTGTAAAGAATTCAAAGATACTGGCATGTCATATAACAATCGAATTGTCAAGAAGGAATATATTGTTACTTTCTGTTCATCTTTAAAGCATTATTGACATCGGCGCGCGCACGTGAAATCGCTTTGTCGACGGACGATTGCTCAAGTGCTATCATTGTTACGTCGAACTGGTGGTGCTACTACAGAAGTTAGTTCAACGTCAAAATCTTAGTGCTTCAACAATACATCATTGACGTCATGTTCAGGCCTGGTAGTTTCTAGGAGGCCGTGTCATAATCTATAAGCTTATTATTAAGTAGAGGAAAAATGGAGCTACTTATTGGTTTTATTTTACACACGATTTGAATCACCCTTCATTATTTCTACATTTTTTGAGGTAGAAGGTTGAAAGTCGGAATGTAGCTTAATATGGGCATGTGTACCTTCACTCTTTAGTTTGGTTTTGATTAGCCCACTAAGGTCGGAGTTTTGGGGGTGAAAATTAGAGGGGACCAAAAGGTCTAGGTGTATTTATGCATATAAAGGAATGAAATTCGGTATGCAGATTCCTATAAGCAAGATCTCCATTCTATAAAGATTTTTTGTCCCGAGGTATTCATGCCTTCCCGACTCGGTGGCGGAAATGCATCGAAAAGATGGGGACTACATTGAAAAATAGTGTACCAACTCTCTGTAATAAAGGAGCTGTAAAAAATATTTCCGATTTTCATTTGACTGACCCTCGTAAGTAGAATAAGAATGGAGCTACTTATTGGTTTTATAATGTCAGTCCGTCCCCTTCATAATTTCTACATTTTTTGAGGTAGAAGGTTGAAATTCGGAATGTAGCTTACTATGAGCATGTCCATCTGTACTATTTAGTTTGGTTTTGATTGGTATACGGGGGTGGGATTCAGAGAGGGAAACATATTTATGTGCTATTTAGGTACGTAAAGGCATAAAATCCAGTATCCAGATTCTTCTAGGCAAGATCTACAGTACTACAATTGTTCCTGTGGGAGCGGATTTGCGGGGGTGGCAGTCACTTGGTCCTTAGAACTATGGCAACATATTTAATTTTTTTTTTTAAATTTAATTATATCTCGTAATCCAATGCGTCCATCTAGAGCCTGTATGGCCTGAGGCCGACGAGTTGGGTCTCTGAATGGACCTAGATTAACGACTGCTGTATGATGGTCACAGCAGCCGGGGGGGGGGGGGGGGGTGAAGATCTTGAATCACTGATGGGTCGCCCATCCAATGACTAGCTGTGCCTGATGTTTCTTAACTTCAGAGAAGTTGTGGTTCAGTGAAAGCCCACCAGGCCACCCCCAAATGTATTTCTGCTTCACTGCTAAAATACTGCATATCATATATGGCATGTGATATATCATCCGTTCGGAAATGATGAGAAAGGAAAGAAGATACGAGATTTTTTTACATTTTTTACATATTACGTTTGAGAAAATCAATTTATTGATTAAAAGAAACTAGGGGAGAGGTAAAAGTGCAGATGAAGGGGTAAAAATATAAGCGTATAAATGTATTTCTGCTTCACTGCTAAAGCTCCTCCTTGGAATGTTTACAAGATTTTATTTCTCTCTGATGTTTTGATTTATTTCTTCTTTAATTGTAAAGAATTGCTTTTGTATCATATTTTTTTCTGCTTTTTAATATTATTGTTTTGTTGTTGGTGATTATAGCTAACACCTACGTGCTGACAGAGTCCTTTCAAAAGCATCGAGAAATATCGACGGAAGTCCTAGGAAACTTACCAGTATGGCTCTGGGTTAAAACATACCTGAATGAAAGGGTAAGTTTGCTATTATAATAAATAAATTTCGAAAGTCTACCGTATGCATATGTTTTCCATTGCTCATGAAATTTTAAATACAATTTATAATCATTTTTGAAATGTTCAATTAGTCATCTGCTAACATGATTAATAAATTTCCCGAATTCATACGTTAGTTATGTTGAAAAGGTAGCTTAATAAAAAAAAAAACTTATTCCTCATGTAAGGCATCTATTTGTGTAATTTATATAATGGGAGTTTGGAAATTGATTTATGATAACAGTATTCAGAGACCTTAAATTTCGAGTCATATTTTTTATCCTACGAAAATGAATTGCAGCTTTTTGAAGCCTGTTATAATCAAAATCGTTATCTATGAAGTTACTGCAACCGACTTGGTAATAAATTGAGACTACAGTTTTGACATCCAACCCCAGAAAAAAAATTTAAGGTGAAGGCGTGTTAAAGATTGAATGGAGCTCATTTAACATCAATAGACGTCGGATCCGTTGGTCGCATTTCAATGGCTCAAATCAGTCGCTTGATCGAAAGTCGCAAGTGAATGGGACCGATAATTTTCTTCTAAACAGCTTCTGAACATAAAGTAGTAGGAAGCAAATTTTTAATTATGATTTGTAATAGTGTTATTAGTACATATATTACTCTGGTTCATTTAATATACCTTATTGAAGCAACGAAATCTCACAATATATTCTTAATTAAAATATTAATTAAGTCTAATTCTAATTTGTTTTGGTCCAACCTTTAAAGAAACGGCTGAGAAATATTTCATTTTTGTAATGTTCTTTATTTTTGGAAGACTTAAATATTAATCGGTTTTAAAAAATAAAAGAATTTAAATTTGCACCGAAAAGTGTATAAAAATTATCTACATGAGCTGCTGGATTAAAAATATAATTCAAAATAATGATTGATCCGGTGTATGTAATAACTATATTTACAGTAGCGCTCGGAAAATAAAGCACGAGTACAATTTTCGGCTTTCACGAGTACAATAAGACTTGCGAGTTTTTTCAACAAGTGGTAGATGAGATGGAAATACAACTTTATAAATAAAAATATCTCAATTCTTTTATAACATGTTGCTGTAAAAAAGAAAATTGTCTCATATGTGTGTTCAAAAAATAAGGCACTGGTTAAGTTTTGATACATATTTCATACCAAACCTGTTGCAAATCTGAAACAAAAGTGAGAAATCAAAGGAGATGGTGTCATACATTAGTACTTAGTCGGATAGCCGTTACTCTTGATAACAGCTTGACATCTGCTAGGCATAGAATCGACAAACTTTGTCTTTCATTCGGACGGAATCTTAAACCATTCTTCCTGAAGCATTTGAAATTTTTCATCCAAGTTCGATGCCTTTTGGCTTTGCACTGACGAAACAGAACCCCCCAGAGATGTTCGATGGGGTTGAGCTCAAGTACTCGAACTTTTTTTGGAAGCCAGATATGCTTAACAAGGTTGGACGTGTGTTTGGGGTTGTTGTCGTGTTGGAATAGGCAGCCTCTGGGCTTGCAGTTTTTTCTGTGGAGATGCATGTGGTTCTGTAGAATATCTCTGTACACATTCTTATCCATAGAACCAACAACACGCACAAGAGGACCCACCCACTTCTACTAAAACAACCTCAAACCATCAGAGATCCCCCTCCATGCTTCACTGTGGGCACTTGGCATTTTTGAATGAAACGCTTGTTCTTGGGGCATCGAATATACTGTATTCCGTCTGTTCCAAAAAGCAGAAGCTTAGATTCGTCACTCCAGAGGATTTTCGCCCATTCGTTGGAGTTACAGTGCTGGTACTTCTTTGCAAAGGCAAGTTGGGCCTTCCTGTTCGCTGCTGTAACAAGAGGTTTCTTTGCAGGACGCCTACCATTCAAGTCTGCTTCTACTAGACACCGTTTTGTTGTGGAAACACTAACTTTAACCCTATGAGCCTCTTGTATTTCACGGTTCAAATCTACTGCTGTAAATCTGGGCTGAGCTTTCGATAACCAACAAAGCAGTCTATCTTCCTTTTCTGTGGTAGTACGTGGTCTTTCTGATCCAGGCTTTCGTTGGAGGTCTCCTCTTGCTCTCTTTCGTTGAATAATATTTCCTACTGTACTTTTTGGAACATCGAAAGCAGATGCAATGCTGTTGTAAGATTTCCCCTCCTCAGCGGCTTTTGTAATTGCCTTCTGGACCTTCAAATCGAGATGTACGCTTTGATATGACATTTCCTATAAAAATTGAAGGAGTATTATGTTAGTTATGTTTATGCATTTTCTGGTGACAATGGAAACTTTTTTTTTTTTTTTTGTTTAGCAAAAATGACCTGTGCCTTATTTTTTGAATGTCGCCAAACCAGCAAAAGTGTCTGTTCAGTTTTTGTATGAGAATTATCTCCCAATTGTTTGAGTCTTATGAAGTGTTTCACCTTTCTACACCCTCCTGTAAAATATTGGTTCAGTCCGATAATCGTTTTTAAATTTACATTTAAAATTGTACTCGTGCCTTATTTTCTGAGCGCTACTGTATTATGTTGCTAACGCGTTTCGGTTTTCACCATCATCAGATCATCAGAGCTAGATTGCACAACGAACAAGGAAACTATATATACATATTTTTGGGTGGGGCAATTAGGTTGTTAGTCTCGGTTCGAGTACTATGTTCCTGAGGCAGTGGGATAGGGGAGGGGGTAGGGCATGACTAGTGGTTATGAACTTAAAGCTCAGAGCATTTGGAGTTAGCAATATTCATGACATATTATAATTAGCATATTTATAAAATTTCGAGTTTGGGGTAAATTGCATTAACAACGCGCTAGAAGTGGTAAACAACTCCATTGCAAAAAAAAAATAGAATAATGTTTTATTATGAACTTCTAACGTGATTTACATATTTCACCACCAAATCACACGAAAAGCAAAACACAACATAAACAGTACAAGCACAAAACTAGAATATGAATTTTTGAAAAAATATTAGCTATTTGCTAATTCTTTAAACGGAATTAACTGGCTGTTGCAAAATATTAGAATAAGCTGCTCCCCATTGCAAAAAAAAAATTGAATAGTTTATATGAACACTCAAAATTAGCAATGTTAATACTTTATTGCGTTGCCTTTTGCACTTAGCTTGCATACGACATGGCATATTGTTAACAAGCTGAAAACACGTTTGTCATGAAATTGACGCCTATATATGTCGTATTGCAGATGCAAGTTCTTGTCTAGTGCTGGGAACATGCTCGGAGAGTTTTTTCTTCATTATGGCCCACATATTCTCAATCGCATTTAAATCCGGTGAATTGGCAGGCCATGGAAGCACATTTACACCACGATCTCTGAGCCATGTCATTGCGCGTTTAGCAGTACGGGACGATGCCCCATCCTGTTGAAATATAAACCCGTCATCCTCATACAGTTCTTCTGCCGAAGGAATCATGAAAGAATCCAGAATTTCCATGTAAACGTCTGCGTTCACGGTTTTACGTACAATATACATAGTTTTCCGCCCCATGTGAGGAGATGCAACCCCACACCATGACGGACCTGGCAAACTTCACAGAACGTCTGAGGCAATCTTATCGAAACGCTTCGTCTTTCCTCCTCCACACACTGATTCGTTGAACTCCATACACAAGGCAAAACACAGATTGATCACTAAACAAGATTTTGCTTCATTCTTCATACTGTCGCTGTTTGCACCCACCTCAGACGATTTTTCCGTTGAATTTTCGTCAACAGAGGCTTGATTTTCGGAACTCTTGAGAAGTAACCATGGCAGTGTAGTCTTCTCCATTTAGATACGCTGACTCCATGATTGGTTTTCCATATGAAGTGGAGATGTCGCAGACTCTTGAATCGATGTTTACTAGCAATCCTCAAGAGTACTCTCTCATCCCGCGTTGTGGTCTTAGGCTTTCTTCCACATCTGGAGCGATTGTTTATACGCTGGGCTTGGACATTCTTGCTGTTTTTGTGAGCACGGACTATTCTTGAAACAGTTGCTTGGGAACATTCAGCTATTTCTGTAATTCACGATGATCTCCTTAGTATTTTCAGTGATGTCTTTTTTGCGCCCCATAAGCGCAGCTTTCGGAACACTAAAGTATTCTGTGTTTCATGTCTGATTGAAATATATGCATTTTTAACTTGGATACTAGTCGTTGAAAAATTGAATAATCAAGTATTCTATTATTTTGCAATGGGGAGCAGCTTATTCTAATATTATGCAACAGCCAATTAATTCCGTTTAAATAATTAGCAAACATCTAATATTTTTCAACATGTCATATTCTAGTTTTGTGCTTGTATATGTTGTGTTTTGCTTTTCGTGTGATTTGGTGGTGAAATAAGCATGTAAATCATGTTAGAAGTTTTTTAGATTAATATAAAAAACATTATTGATTTTTGCAATGTAATTGTAGAGCAACGCAAATAGGTGCGCCATGTTGGAGTAATATACCGGGTGGGCAAGAAATAACGCGAGGTGTTCAGAGCCCGCTAGCGGGAATTCTAAGGGCCAAATGCAGTATATTTTGGTGTATATACTTAGTAGAACATGCAGTTTCGATTTCTGCAAAAAAAAAAAATAGTACCAAAAGTCGCCATAAGGGGCGAATATTTCAAGAAAACAATGAATACATTTGCATAAGCGCGGCTTTGCTGCTTCTTTCATCATCGGTCCGTACTTTTTTGAAGAAATCCGTCCCCGTGGACCGGTGACTTGTTCCGTCAATTCTGCCAGATATGCCGATATGCTTGAGAATTTTGTGATACCACGATTGCAGGAAAAGGGTTGTCTGGATTCTACCATTTTTATGCAGGATGGTGCGCCACCGCACATCGGACGTCAGGTGCAGCAGATCTTGCGAGAACGTTTTTCAGACAACAGAATAATTAGTCGTGCATTTCCCATGGTATGGCCACCCAGGTCGCCTGATCTCAACCCTTGTGATTTTTGGTTATGGGGATATTTGAAAAGCCTTGTGTATCAAGCACATGTTCCTGACCTCTCAACCTTAAAGGATCAAATAACGTTACATATCAGACTAATTAATGCAGATATGCTGCGAGTGCCGTAGAAAATGTCGTATATCGCATGCAGCTATTGGAACAGCACACTGGTGGTCATATTGAAACACATTTGTAATTAAAAATAAAACATTGTTTATTGTTGTTACTAAAGCTGGTTTGTACGGTATTTGTTCATTTGACAATTAGGTATTCATTGTTTTCTTGAAATAAGCGCCCCCTATGGCGACTTTTGGTACTATTTTTTGTAGAAATCGAATCTGCATGTTCCACTAAGTATATACACCAAAATGTACTGCATTTGGCCTAATAGAATTCCCGCTAGCGAGCTCTGAACACCTCACGCTATTTCTTGCCCACCCGGTATGTTACTGCCCCAAACTAAAACCTAAAAAATCTATGTCGCCTATACGTGCATTTTTGAAATAATATAATCTTTTTAGACTCTTCCCCCTCTACTCCTCCCCCCGACCTCTAGCCTTGTTCTTCCACACTTGTAACAGATTCACTTCTCCTAAACGACATCCAAAAAGAGGCATCAATCCGAGTCTGAGTTTCCCCTACCTTAACCAAAGAAGAAATAGGATTTCAAAATTTAATCGGGCTTAAAATTTATTCCAATAATGAAGCCCTAAAATGGACATATATGACTTTTATGTACGAGGAGTACTCTAAACGCTTTTTAGCCAGGAACGCTGCACGCATCCTACGAAGACCATTCTTTTAGCACTTTTCGAAGTACTCTCCCTCGGCTTCTAAACAAGGAACCAGTTGGACATATGCTGCTAGGACGTCATCGTCACTGTCGAAATGGAATCCGCTGAGTTTCCTCTTGATTTTTGGGAACACAAAAAACTCGCAAGGTGACAAGTTAGGATGCGTTACCATACTGACCCGATTTTCACAGAAAAACTCAGTTGTCATAATGGCGGCATATGGTGAGGCGTTGTCATGATGCCACAACAAACTTCCGTTACCAGCCTTCAGACGCTTCTCTTTCCATTTTTCTATGAATTCTGGTACGCAGGATGCCACATATTAATCTGCTGTAACCGTCTTTTTGTTTTCAAGCACAATAGTGCACACATTGCGAATGGAACAGAAGAAAGTTGCAACCATAAACTTTCCAGCACTCCGAGAACGTTTGCATTTCTGTGATGGTCCTTGCCCTTTGGGGAGCCACTGTTTGGATTGTTCCTTACTTTCAAGGTCGTAATCCTTGCCCTGTGCAGATGTCGTTGACACGTTTTGATCCCCCGTTGTTGAACCTTTCGATCATTTCTTGGCGTCACTCCACTCGGGCTGCCTTCTGCTTTTGGGTCAACAAACGAGGGATCCATCGTGATAAAACCTTTATGAGTTGCAGATGTTCATGTTCCGTTGATGATCCGATGCCCAGGCTTGACTCAATCCGGGACTAGGTTACCCGATTGTCATTCGCGATCATATCTGACACAGTACGGATGTGTTCCGGCGTAAGTGCATCCACTGCGAGGTTCGTCTTCAAGTGACCGTCTTTTACTGTTAAACTCGCAATACAAGACGAAACTATGGCTTTACTCGGAGCTCTACCAGAAAATGTTTGTTGTAAAGTTTTAAAAAAATCCGATATTTCAAAGCCTTTGGAATAATCATAGAAACGTAGCACGCCACGCCTACTGATTCAGCTTCATTGTATTTATGTTTGTCTGCTAGTGCACGAGCTTTAAAATTGTGCCACACAAAAACAACACGATCAAATCTTTCACGTGACCATAACATAGAATGATGTACTTGAGAAAGTAACACAAATTTGGTGGGATGCGTGCAGCTTCCTGGCTGAAAACTAAAGAGTGCCCCTAGAATACGGCTCGTAATTTTATGATCTTATAAACTTTATGTGTAAGTATTTTTACATATGTGGGAAAAACTTTACTAATGACGATGAAATGAAACGCTGCCTGGATGAATTCTCCACGCCCCTTTCCTCAGATTTCTACCGTGATGGCCAGATTATTATGACCACCCCGTCAGTTCTTTGTTGGGCCACCTTTTGCCATTAATACTGCGGCGATTCTTCTTGGCATTGACTCCACGAGATGTTGAAAGGTGATGCGAGGAATCTGACACCACGCCTGATGAATAGCACTGCCCAGTTTTGCGAGATTTTATGGTTGTTGAACCAGTTGCTTGATGGCTCTTTCAACTTCGTCTCACAAATACACAATTGGAATGAGATCTGGTAATTGTGGAGCCACCTAAGCAAGGTAAAGTCTCCCTCAAATTTTTGAAACCACTCCTACACAATACAAGCACCGTGGAATGGCGCAATGTCTTATTGGAAGAAGCCATCTTCATTGGGATACGCCATCAACTTGATAGGATGAACTTGATCAGCAACGACACTTAAGTGTTCCACACGAATTAAAGGACCCAAATCATGCTGCAAAATATGATAATACTGCCCCCACCAGCTTTAAGGATTGTACTCATGCATGTGGGGTCCATGCTTTCATGCTGTTTCCGCCAAATTCTCACTTTGGCATCTGCATGATGCAACTGGAAACGTGATTCATCGAACCACATAACTTTTTTCCAATGCTCGACTGTCCAATCCTTGGGTTCCTGTGCGAATTGGAGACATTTTATCTTGTTAACTGCAGCCAGCAAAGGTGCTCGAATAGGCCTTCGTCTTCCGTGTCCCATACGTTACTGTGTACGGCGAACAGTGCGTTCAGAGATCATTTGAGAGGATCCCTGATAAAGATCTGCAGTAATTTGATGCACTGTTGCCCTTCTATTGTCTTGTACCAGTCTTGTCACTCTCTTTCAGCCCGAACATTGACTGACAGTCCCGTCTTTAAACACTTTAACTACAGCTGCTCTTGAACATTTAATGAATGCAGCTGTTTTGTTGAAATCCATATAATGATTGTTATTATTATTATTATTATCATTGTTTGGAGAAGCCAAACTCGGATCATGTCCGGAAGCCAATCCCAGAGGCGGACCCAAAAGAGGGCCAAGCCCAAGGGACTCAAATGCAAGGAAGGTAAAGTTATGCACTCGTGGGAGTATTGATGTTTGGGTGTAGGAATTTCCTTACTATGTGACAGGTGTTTAGAATTGTGGTTTTCTGTAAGGTTTTGTATAAGCGTGGGTTTAAATTTAGTGTTGACAGGCTTTTGTGTAGCGAGTGTGAAATAACCCCAGTGGCAGAAACAACGATAGGAACAATGTGTACTCTGTTAACTCCCCAAAGGCGTTTTATTTCATGTGCAAGATCCGTATATTTAGTGATTTTGTCAGTGTATGTCTTTTGTAAATTGTGTGTGTTGGGGATGGAGATATCAATTATGTAAGTCACTTTGTTTTGCTTATCTACTAGTGTAATGTCTGGTCTGTTATGAGGGATAGGTTTGTCAGTGATTATAGCTCTGTCAAAATATAGTTTATGTGTGGTGTTCTTTAAGACAGTGTCGGGGATATATTTATAGTAAGGAGTGTGAATGGCCCTTAGCTTGTGTATCTTAGCTAGATGTTGATGTATGATGTTGGCTACCTGGTTATGTCTGAGTAAATAATCTGTCTGCGTTAGTATTTTGCAACTGGATATGACGTGTTGGATGGTTTCCTCTGCGATATGGCATATCCTGCAAGACCCGTCAGTCGATTCTTTGATAATATGTTTTCTGTAGCTTTTAGTGTTAATAACCTGGTCTTGTATGGCAATCATGGTTCCTTCAGTTTCCCCAAAGAGACTCCCTTCACTCAACCAAAAGTTCGACGCTTTTTTGTCGACGTGTGGCTGGTTGAGGTCAGAAGGATGTCTACCGTGGAGTTGCTTTCCGAGCGATGATTGAAGTTTAGTGCTGTTCAGATTCAGAGGTGTGTATTTTGTATCAGCCATGCAGACTGCTTCGTGTAATGGTGATGTGTGTTGTTTAGAGTGAAAGAATTCTCTGAGTGACTGAGTCTGTTTCTGGTGTAGATCTGTTATGTCAATAAGACCTCTGCCTCCCTCTGAACGAGGCAGGGTGAGTCTTTCAATAGCTGCGTGTAAGCAGTTTACGTTGTTTCCTTTCAAGTCCCTCAAGATCTGTGTGTGTCCACTGTATGACTCCAAAGGAATAGGAGAGTATTGGTGTGGCTAAGTATTGATGGCCTTGATTAAATTATTATTATTATTATTATTATTATTATTATTATTATTATTATTATTATTATTATTATTAACTTATTTAATTAATAAAATTTATTATTTTATTCCGTATCGATGTTTTATTCCTATTATTTTCTTTGTTCACAATTTTGTATATTTTTAACAATAACATCTGCCCTTTAGAAAACTTAATTTGATGCGTGCATATACAAGATTCCAGGAACAGAATTCAGATACTTGAATAGTTGAAGTAACCATAGGTCTGACTTTCATTAGCTTTTTATTGCTTGACCAACGAGATTACTGGAGTTTTCTTTCTTAGGCGCGTGCCTCTTGAATCGCATGAAGTCCCTGATGTATATGGCCAAATTGAATAGTAGGTGCGATTTGCTGAATCAAATAATGGACTGCGGTGTTCACATAAAACAAAGATGAGCTTGCTTCACTTAGACGAAGAACCGAGCAAAGTGCATCGACAGCCAAAGTGGATCTATTGAAACATTTAACTGGATATCAGTTTTAAGTTCAACAAGTCAGGCAACCGAAATGCCCAGAACCGAAAGGATTTTAAGGCATTCGAGGATTTAAAAGGAAAGCATTTGTTTTACTAAAGAAGCCTTTCTTTGTTACGGTTAGATGAGGTTGCTAAGGCAGTACTTCTAACGGAAATGTCTATTTCAAAATGAATAAAAGTACTGAAAGGTTAAATGGAGAAAGTAGTAATCCTCTATACAAGGTGAGGCATTTACCTTGAGACAACTGAATATCTCGGAAACTAAGCATTGTAAGAAAAAATATCCAAAACCAAAAGTGAATTATTTCGCGGGGGAAATTCATTAGTTAAAAAATTACCCCCCCCCCCTCCTTGTGATGGGGGCTGGGGGAGGGGGTAACTTTGAAATCTTAAATAGGAACCCCTATTTTAATGGTATATTCAGATTGTACACAATATTCGAGAAATGATTTATTCTTGGTGTTTTTTTCAATTGATCCAACCGTTTAGGAGATAGAGGCCCTGAAAGTGTGGAACTTTTAAAGTTTTGAACCCAATAGACACCCATAGACTCTTGTCTCCATAGGACCGCTGCTCCCAAAAGATTACTTGTGCACTAAAAAATTTTGAATTTTTGTCAATAACTGTTTCATTGGGGCATGTTTTCACGGCATGTTTTGGGCCCATTACTTCCTCTGGAAGGTACCGTCAATAGCTGTGCATAATTATCCATCGTTGCCGAACAGGTGCATCCCTACATGGCAACTGTGTATCCTGCGAATGATGGCATCTTTCAACAGAATAATGTGGCCAAAATTTGTCGAGCATAGTTCGAGGAGCATGAGGACGAGTTTCACTTTCTACCCTGGCCTCCAAACTCCCCAGATTTTTTATTATTACTCTTTTGCACCCCACTGAGGTAAATCAAATGAATAAAATAAAACAACATCAAAGAGATTACACATGACCACTAATGGATTGACGAAGAATATGTAAAGCGTGTCGCCTATGATTTGGACAACACTTTAACGTACAATTAATTATCTGATTCCAACTAGCAAAAGTGTTGTAAGGGAAAAATGCTTCCAAAAATTTTGAAAGTCTTTTGGTGGGTATGATCTTATATCTTTGAGTATGACGAGTTCGATCCATTGTCGAATCAGTAAGGGCATAATATAGCTCTTTTAGCTTCGTAAATGAAACTATAGTCATAAAGGTAGGAATGCCCGCAGATATCAGTTATCGAAGTTAATTTAGGTAGAGCAGCATTTTAATCCTTGCGAGAATCTGTGGAAACATCTGGATCGACACGTCAGGCACCGAGACCCTCCACCCCGGAATCTTCATGAGCTACGTGATGCTCTGCTGCTCGCATGGACACTGATTCCTGTTGCCACCTTCCAAGCACTCATAGAGTCCATGCCCCGTCGCCTAGCTGCTGTTTTGGCTGCAAAAGGAGGCTATTCGGGTAGGTGGTCATTATTCAGTGACTCGACCCTGTATTAAATAATAAATCATTTGGGAAATATATGCAATAAAAAGATAATTTACTTTTATTTTGACAACTCACTGCCGACTGACTACATTTGAAAACGAGAGAGGTGAGAGGATTTCTAGTAAATGAGTTGAAAATTTATTTACCAGTGAAACTTGATGTATGATTCAAAGGACATCGTCAACACTTTTTTCTGCTAAAATGCGTAACTTGAAAGCAATGTCATTGCTTACACCTAAACATTCAAAACTTTTATTAGCATTTTTCAATAATGTAAATTTTAATAGGGGCTATTGTCGACGCTGGAAGCTGTAAAACTGAGAACAAAGTGTGTTCCTAGAAAAGCACGCGGTGAACTAAACTTCGAACGATTGCAACAGCACGTGACAGACGAAATATGATTCATTTCAATATTGAAAATGAAATTTTAATCGGGGCTATTGTCAACGATGGAAGCTGCAAAACTGAGGACAAAGTTTATTCCTAGAATAGCAGCTGTGAAATAAATTTCGAAAGACTCCAAGAGCACGCGACAGAAGAAATACGATTTATTTCGATATTGGAAATGAAATTTTAATCGGAGCTATTGTCGACGATGGAAGCTGTAAAAACTGAAACCAAATTGTATTCCTAGAATAGCACGCAGTGAACTAAATTTCAAAAGACTGCAAGAGCACGTGATAAAAGAAATATGGTTCGTTTCTATATTGAAAGTGGACACAGAGTGGTAAAACATTAAAAAAAAACCTGACACTACAGATAGAAAGCGTTGTGATTTCCGTATTGGAAAAATAAAGAGATCACTTAGGTTAAAGGCTATTTCACAATTAAAACGCGAGAACAAATTAAAATCAGCTACAGATGCGGGCCGGTGAAGTTTCCATTTTCAGTTCACAATCTCTCCTGACTGGTCTATTAATCTTCGTTAAACAAACGCTTTTCTTTAAAATTAATGGCCATTTTTTGTTATTGTTTTTCCTAAAAAAAAATCGATGTATCGATTACTCTAGTTCGAATATTTCGATGTTCTATGTTTTGAAAAAATAGTTTCATTTCTTTTTCAGAACACAAAATGATCGCTTAGGCTTTCCAACTACAAACTTCAATATGAATACTTATTATTGACTTATTTATTATACCTTTTTTGTTTTTGTTGCTTTATCACCGTATTGATTGAGTCATTGTTTGTTACTTCCGGTCCAGGTTAGGGCCTTGCGATGCCATCGATGTTGACTAAATAATCGATGCTTTTATCCAGCATAAAACAAAGCATCTCGAAAAACATGTCATCTAAACGCTTTAAGTTTATCTGAATTGTATGATTTGAAAAAGTACAGATGCGTTTAAGTTCTGATTTTTGCAGTTTTTCTTTAAATGACCGACAATAAAGTTCAATCTTTATTATGCTATAGATTATTATATTATAAATTTAAACTGTAGCTTATTGTCAATTTAATTAAATTATCGATATTAAATGAAATTGCCCCATCAACAAGGAGTTATCCGACCTTATCCATTTTTAGTGGGAGGGTTCGTCTACCTCCGACAAGTAAACGATTAGATGCATGCTCACGGGACATGATCATTTGGGTTGATACAGGGTGTCCGGGTGCCTGTATAGGCTCATCAGTTTACACCTATGCGAGACGTTCCATGCAGTAGGGAGGAAACAACTGCCTCGTGAACTTATAGTACTGTAATCCGCACAACGGTCTCAATGCCGCGACGACGACAACGACAACAATTCACGCAATTCTTGGATTTGAATGAGATCGGATTATTGGCCTCTCCGAGGCTGGATGGTCAACCAGACGGATTGCTGTCCATGTATCGCAGGACGGTAGGCCGATGTTGGAGGCAATGGCGAGAGGAAGGCACACATTCCAGAAGACCAGGCTCTGGGGCCCGGAGAAGCACGTCAGCTCGTACCGATAGGCGGATACTGCGAACAGCGCTAGCGGACAGAACCATCACCCTGCGGCAACTGCGCGACAACATCAATAGCGACAATAGCACGCCGGGCGTCCATTGTTGTGTCTTCCTTTGACACCTGAGCACCGCGTGATACGACTGCAATGGTGTCGTGAACGAGTGGGCTGGTGAATGGAATGGCTCCCGGTGGTCTTCAGCAACGAATCCCGCTTTTGTTTGGACACCGAGGACAGACGCGGACGGCTGTGGCGTAGACCATTGGAACGTGCCAATAAACAATGCATCCGGTATCGCCATCGGCTACGATACCAGAACGTCTTTAGTCACCATCCAAGGCACCCTGACAGCAGCACGGTACGTCACAGAGATTCAGCAGCCCGTATTACTGCCCTTTCTGCATACCATACCCGACGCAGTTTTTCAGCAGGATAACGCCAGACCGCACACGGCAAACATGAGCATGGCATGTCTGCATGATGTCAACTGCCTGCGATGACCCGCGAGGTCTCCAGACCTATCGCCAATTGAGGGCGTGTGGGACATGGTGGGACGTCGTTTACGTTCACCCCGCAATCTCCATGACCTGACACAGCAGGTTCACCAGGCCTGTACCCCAAGGTGACATTCGCCACCTGTATGATCATATTCACCTGCGGCTGGAACAATGCATCGCCGCTAGAGGTGGTGCTACAACCTACTGATGGGACACCCTGTACAAACGAGTGCCCGTCTTGACTCCATAACGTAATAAAGGTGAGTCCAGATGTATCTCTTGTTGTATACCTACTTTTGGCTCATTCGGATAACTCCTTGTGGATGGGGTAATTTCATTGCAAAGCAGTGTATAATCGATGGATTTTTAAAAAAATGAAATTATATGTACTGTATTTATAACATCGATGGTCAAAATCGAATGTTGGTATTTCAGGCACTTCGCGGCCCTAAGCGGGGATACTGCTGTGTTTGCTATTTCTTAAAAAGACAATGCTTCGTATTTAAAATAAAATTAAATTAAAAATCAATGTTTTGTGTTATTCAATATAAATGATTAAACAAGATAAGAGGAGAAAAAAGGGTTTTTTCAAAACAAGCTTTTATAATGTTTTATTATTATATCTCTTCAAGCCGGCGTCAAAAATTTGAAAAACTATTTGTTTGGTCGAAACAATTGAGCAATTCGTATAACAATTGTTCCTCCGACTTATGGAGAGACGACTGAAATGAATTGGTGCTCTAGAACACGAACCATGAACCGATTTGAAAAATGTTTCCTTTAACATGCATTGTCATCGGTCCTGGGGGAAATCCTGAGATCACGCACTTCCTTCGGAAGGGAAGTAAAGCCGTTGGTCCCGTGTAGTCGTTTGCCGGCTGCACGTTAAAGAACCCTTGCGAGGCAAAATTTGCGGCCCCTATAACGCCGTCCTGAAATGACCATAGCAGTTGAAAAGGACGTTAATACCAAACAAACCAAACCAATCATCGGTCCTGTGTATGTGTATCAAATTTCAGCTCTGTAGCTTGTCGGGAAGTTAGTTTAATATTGGTTACAAGATTTGACGGATACACTAGCCTACGGAAAAGCAAGTTGAATAAAAGCGTATAATAATAATAATAATAATAATAATAATAATAATAATAATAATAATGAATTACCAGGTTTGGAAATTAGGCCAAGATTTTTTATTTATTAATACAATTGCTTTAAAATTAATTTAAATGAATATATGAAATATCGGTGAAATATATATCATATATTTGTAAATATCGATCTTTCATTCATCGGGAAAATGAATGCTCAATCAATGAACGAAGTGTTCGAATTTCCAAGAATTCTGTACAAACCTAACCGATTTGGATTGGTTACAGCATGTGCGAATTCGCCAAATATCTCGACTGCCTAGATATGAGAAATCCGCCCGCAACCTGTTTGTGGAACGAAATCCGCGCGTCTTTATTTTTTTATGAAATGAACGCGTTTGCGGAAAAACATGTCTTCATTGTGAAATTGTGAAATAGCCTTTATTCGTGTTTTTCATAGAAATAACTGTGAATGTGCGCTTATAATTTTACAGTATTATTTGCCACAAAATTGAGTGATTTTCAACGAGGGCGTATTGTTGGACAATACGAAGAAAAATCTCCCTCACACAAGGTTCCACTGTCAACAGGGTTATTACACAGTTCAAAACACTAAAAAAGGAAACTGTAGAGTCACGTGCAGGCCGCACGACCAACTGAGGGGCTGCGAAACGACTGGTTGAGAGAAATCTCCATTGTAAGGCTTCAGGCGTAGCAGAATACCTGCAAGTGAGTCGTAACACGACTGTCAAATATCTACACCTTCCATGAAGACGCTGCAAGGCGAAAACCGTTTCTCACCGGTGAAGAGGAAACACTCGGATAAAACTCAGCTAGAGTTCAACTGAGCCGACTGCAACCAATTGTCAAGCACGGTGGATTTTTTATTATGGTGCGAGGTGCCATTTGGAACACCGGGCGATCAGAGCTCGTGGAATGTCTGGGTAACATTAATGCAGAAAAAAACTTTGTCATATTGTAGAAAGGTCTTTTGCCAATATATTTGGACCAAAAATCCATTCTGTTCATGGAGGATGGTGCTGCTTGTCACACTGTTCGAATGTTTGCGTACCGAGTGGATCAAAATTCCACAGGCCATGATCGCCCAAGTTATTGCTTAAAGCTCTGCAGAAGGCAAAAGGCGTGGAAACAAAGTTCTGATGTGCAGATACGTATAAGAAATACGTGTAGCAAACATTTTTGTGCAATAAGTAAATGACCGAAGAGCCGTTTGTCTATTTACTTAATAGGTGTCACTTTATATATTTCTAAGTTATCTTCTTTAAAAAAATTCGCTAGGGCAATTAAATAAGGTAATTATTAGCATTTTCTTATGTATATAGCCTCAGCACAAGCTTTTTTATACAATTCTACAATTTCTCCTGTTCTTGAGCAAACCTTTGCCATTTCTTCTCTTGGTTGAACCCGTTACTATGAAAAGCTGCAAAATTACCGTTTCCGCTAGATTCGCTCGTCGTCGCCAATTGAACAATCCGACTCCAACTAGAACGCTTTCATCGCCGTGAAAATTTTCCAAATCAAGGCGTTTGACATTTGCCAGCGAAGAAATTTTCCCAATTATTAATCTCTCGATGAATTTATAATGGAGTCCGTTCTCACCGCTTTCGGTGTTAGCTTAAATGTGCGTTGAATAATTTCTCGTTTTCCTAAACGTGTTAATAGCGTAGAAAATGATTTTTCGAAACAAAATTTGTATCATTCATTTAACTATTCACGAGAAGTTAAGGCTCTAAATCCTTCGTAAAGTTGAAGGAGAATTGTTAGTGATTTCTGTCGAAATTGTATGGAGAAGTTGAAAAGAAAAATTGACAGGGCGCTTAAATTTCTCGACTTGCAAAAATGAGATTTTGAAATCCCCAAGATTGTCGTTTTCGGTTTTAATAAAATAAGTAAAAGTCGATGGCTACTCGGCTATATAAAGAACGGAGAGAGCAGCGAACTATCGCTTCGTGTAAGTTTGCCTCCTTTTTGGTGCCTGTTGCAGGAAAATTGCATTGATTGGTTCACGCATCACGCACCAAATAGGAATGCAAATGTTCGAATCTGCAAATGAACTTACAAATAAAGGGAAGAATGCAATTTTGATGCCATCTAAATGCGAAGGCTTGAAGATAATTAAAGAAGCCTATATACGTGAGACTATCAAACCCGGCTTGAAGGAATTTCAAGTTAGTCTTAGTCTTCTCCTCTCTTTTCCAGGCGTAATGAACTCAGTTCACTTCTCCATTAGCAGAATAACTTTTAGGAGTAAATGAATTCATTCATGCAGCACTTATTGACTTTCAAAACGTTATCAATGAAGTCTATCAACTAGACATTTCGGTAGTCTCAAGTGTGTTCTTTCAACAAGCACTCGCTCGACTTGTGAACGGAGAAGCGTATTCGGCCTTCGTTCTCTCTCTTGGGCTTTGCCTTGCAATTTTTCAACTCGCTTCGTTCTCAGCTCCTGCCTTCCACCTCTGCCCCCTCTTATTCACTTAAAAGGAATGGATCGTTTTGCACCCGACCGCAATAGCCAATGGAAGCATGGGGCTAACCTACTCTTCGAGAGGAACTAATTTCGTCTGGATTAATTCTAGTCATACATTTAAGAGCTTGTGACAAACTTTACTAAGAAATCAATAGCTGGAGGGAGCGACGTCCGTGACACTTTAATCAACTGCGTCTCTGAGCATTCTTGCTATTACACATAACGTTAAAAGGAACTTTACTCTGACTTTTAAAGACTGTTTTATTAGCTTCATCGGTAACGCAGGTTATTGAAAGTATAAAATTAGTGAATGGTACTACCACATACTCAAGCTTATAATTTTAAGCAATTAAAAAAACAATTCTGCACTTTTAGGCTTAAAATAAAGCAATGCAGTATTTCAAAATTTGAAACAAAATTATACATGCAACTTTTAAAGTTCTCTTATTTTAGTTCAGGCAAGACTACTCTACTAAAGGTTAGAAAATCCCATAAGCTTCGCACGATTGGTCTAAGAGATGGCGCTAAAGACGCATTGTGGCCCGACAGGGTGTGAAGAACATGAATGTTTCCTAGGTTTAGTCAATCAGTTTAGGATGCAAACATGAAAAAGAGCTTTATACCCGGTCAACGAATATGACCCACTTCGAAATAAATTATAAAACAACTATTACTATGACTGGAAGCAATTGTGAAATTTTCTAAATTGTTGTTTCAAGGATTTTTCTGATTACGTCCACCTTATGCGGATTCCTCGAGAAAAATGTCAATTAACATGAAAAGCTGTTCTCACAACATTTCCCAACCAACCATTCTATGAAGCGTATGCGGTGGTGGTTTTTGGTAAGTCGATACGCATAGGCTCCATAGAAGAGACAATGTCCGTTATCTATGAAGCTATCGAGATTAAAAAAATGTTTAAAAAATTAAACTACCAAATTACTGGACAACTAACTGAATTGACTATAATGAATATCACTGTATTAATTGAAATTCCTGTTACCTAATACGCCACCCCATTGCTCCTTCTTAGTTGTAATATCTGCCAATCAGAATACGCTTCTTGTAGCAATGCTTCCTCCTTTATTTTCGTTATATCCAGAATCGCTTCCTCCTTTATTTTCGTCATTTCCAGTATCGCTTCCTGCTTTGGGAACCAATCACAAATAAGCATGGTTGATGCATTCCTTTCTCCCGTAACTATCAGCAGACGTTACTGAAGGAAGATACATTTTGTAGGAGAACAATTCTCAGTATTGTGCTAACAAGGGAATCTCACATAGCCTATCCGCTTTAACAATGGAGTCTTTGTATGGTTATGTATGCTCAATTTTTTTCGTTTTCGCGGTTTATTTTGAAAGAAACAAAATTTCGCACTCTCTTATTTTGCAAGCATCTATATTAGCTTCAGATGAGTAACATGTTTCAATTTGGTGGAAATCTGTGACATACATACATGTTGGAGGGATTCCCTTGTAAGTATAACAGCTTGATTCGCTTTTTTAAATAAGATAGTGTTGTCCGTCCATGTTTTTTTGTTGGTTCCTTCACCCTCCCAGTCCAGTTTCTCTGGCAAGTATGCCAGGAGTAACCAGCCAATAAGAAGTTCAATCTGATTGGTCCATTTCACTACATTCTTTTATGAAAAATACTGTATTGGCTTTATAAAAGAATTTTATAAAAAATAAACCATTAAGGAATGACATAACCAAGTACCGAAAGGTTAAACTAAACCATTCGCGGAACTATATTTTTAAACCGTCCTATGTTAACATTGGAAGTTTCTAATGGACCATTATGATACCATTAAACCCCGTACCTTTGAAAAAATTTCAACTATCATTAATTTTACGTTACATTCATTCTTGACACATCATTCCAAGTTGTTTGATATATTACATGCCATATTTTAGCAGTGAAAGGTCCAATGAACCATAATGGTTCCACTAAACCAGGTTCCTTGAAACCAATTTGGACTATCATTAATTTTACGTCATATTCATTCATGACACATCATT
>JAHWFO010050227.1:1587674-1607855 GCA_023313115.1 Rhysida immarginata
TGAAACCAATTTGGATTATCATGAATTTTACGTTATAATCATTCATGACACATCATTCTAAGTCGTTTGATATATTACATGCCATATCTTATCATTGAAAATTTTTGAAGGTGTCATAAAGGTACCATTAGTGCACGTGCCAATGTTTCGATTGCAACAATTTTCAAAATGGTTCATTTCCTGAACCATATTTATTGGCAGAAATAGTAATTTATATTCGCTTGTATCTCGTCATTAAGATTTGTTTGACATATTACTTAATATATCTGTCCATTGAAAATTGCTAGGTGGGGTCGTGATGGTACCATTTGTGGACGTGCTAATGAACCGATTTAGATAAAATTTATGATTTTTTCATGGCATGTACCAAATTCATCGACTGACGAAAATAGTAATGAATAACCGCATCTATCTCGTCATTACGATTTGTTTGATATAATACTCAATATTTCTTCCCATTGAAAATTGCTGGGCGGGAAAATAGAGGTACCATTTGTGCACGTGCCAATGAACCGATTTAGATAATATTTGTAACTGGTTCGTGCCATGAACCATATTCATCGACTGACGAAAACAGATTTTGAAAATCTTTCATAACCTCGGAGGAGTTTGAGTTACAGACAGACAGACAGACAGACGGACAGACAGACAGACGGACAGACACGTTTCCCCACACTGATAGCATAAAGCACCTTTCGGTACTTAATAATGTATTCAGCAAAGATAGAGCTGGTATTTGGTACACTTTTCCACATAATTTTCTCACTAACGTACTTGACTTACCTCCCCCCCCCTAACATAAGTCCTGGCTGCGCCGATGTTTATAGCAAGGTTTTTCTCTGTATTCCCTGTAATCTTTTGCTCGTGATGATGGTATTCTTACCGAAACGCCTCATATTGCATTTTCAGGCCAGTTTCTTATTTCATTAATTCCAGTTGCAATATTGATCATCATGCTGATCCTAAAATCCAAGTGTGAACTTACAAATGTTATTAGATTACATGTAGTATGCAGGCATTAAGCTAAACAGAACTAACCTCCTGGTATTACTAAAAAACATGCAAAACCTTCATAAAATATCGTGCGATGAATAAATCGTTTAAAATTTATTATTTAGTCTGGTGAAGTCGATGATTTCTGTCCATCCATGCTACTGTGGCGACACACAACGGGCATAAATGGCATCCGTGCCAAATTGTCTCGTAGTAACGTAACAGTATTTTCTAACCTTTAGTAGAGTAGTTATGGCTCAGGTTAGTTACTGATTTCATTTGGTAACATTGCAAGAATCAGGTCATAAATTTAAGCTTTTAATCTAACAAGGAACACCCTCGAATTCGAACAAAAAAAAAAGTTCAATAGAATTCAATGGTGGTAGCAGTTTTTCTACAAAACTCCGATGTTGCTCACTAGAAGGACCTGTTCAGTTACTCTTCGCTCAACTGCTGCTACTCTGTTCGAGATAATGCGGATGTCCGTAGCGCATATCCTGGTTGTCTAATATATAGTAAGACAAAAATAAATAGTTCGACGATTAGTAATGATTCTAGACCATGTATTGCGATCGGCTGAGGTGAAATGACGATGTTATGTGCGCTATGAAGATGGTATTGTTCTGTAAGCTGAACTGTCTGCATGTTTCCTTCTTTGAGTATGAAAAAATATGAAAACCAGTTAGAAAGTGATGGTTAGTGTAATTTACGTGGTTTTCGACGCTAACAGGCTTTATGAGTGCACGTTCTGCAAGTATATTACTCTTGCATTTCTTAATTGTATATTTTGTGGTAATGAATGTTGCTTTGGGCATTTTAATTTTGAGCCTCACATGCATTTTCTGTAAGGCCATTGGCACTTTGACCATTCGAAATTTAGTATAAAAAACGTCCAATTGTCCTATGCACAGATTTTCATGCAAACTCGCAGGTTTTAAATTGGTGTCCTTCTTCGACGAGTAGCGTTTATCTGTAGAGCCCTCTAGTGAGCAACTATGGATTTTATGGGCTATCACCAGAAAGTGCATAATTTATTAGTGATAACAATATCTGTGGAAGCCGATCATGTATTGAAAAATGGACACTCCTCTGATAAAGACTTCATGAATTTATGACAATCGATTAACCCAAAAGTTTAGATTTCCATGAGTTTTTAAAATTTTCCAGAAAACAGTCTGTCCACCTATTATCGAAATTTTCGGATTATAATACGCGCTTTATACAATAAAAAGTTAAAAAAATCGTCAAAAATTCGATTTTGATGTGAAAATTCCAAGCTCTAGATGAAAATTTCTTTATTCTAAAAAAAAAAAAAAATACGCAGTTCTTAATTCAAAATTCAATACACGATATCGTGAGTCATCAAGTGCAAAGCTCTTATATGGGATGATAAGCTCTAAGCCAATGTGAAGGATTTAAATTATAAATTTTTATTTTGTAATATGATGTTCATTTTTACAATAACCTGGGTGCGCATAATACACGGCTGAGCATTATATATGGTAAAGTTTTCCAAAACAACAAAAAACTAAGTGCGCATTATACACAGGTGCGCATTATATCCAAAAATTACGATAAATGCTGGCAGAAGAATCCTACTGGATCTTAACCAATGGAAAAGAGACTTAAAGGTAAGACGAATGGTATAATGTCAAAAACTGTGAACAAATAGTAGTAACAGACTAAATAAAAACACCACAATTCCAAAAAAGAGTTGAACCTCTTTACCACTTTACCATTGGTATTTCTTATGTCAAGTTTGTATTAAACCTCTTTGTCATTATTTTTGTATCACCTGATGAAGGATACTATTCAGCCGAAATATATATCATGGTCCATTAATATTATTGTGGGTTGTGGCTTTCTGTTTCGTCCCTTTCTTCTCTCTACATAAACTTAATTTTTGTTTTGTCTCTTTGTTTTGTTAGAACCTGAGGATTTTTATTTGCAAGACAAAACTGCTTCTCAAATCGTATTATCCAAGAAACTTTTCTAACAGGAACTATAAAATGTACTTAGAGAGCTTAAGTGGCATTTTAGAAGTCTATTGTCTTAAAAGAAAAATGATATAGTCTATAAAAGTAGAACCAATAGCAAAGACTTAAAGCAGAAATCCCTAAATAAAAAGAATTTTAAAAGTTTTATTTTCTTAGAAATTAAGCATCACTTTTTTAAAAGTGTGGTTTGTAATTTTATTATGTTATTGATTTAGTTCTCATCTACTTCAACAAGTATGGAAAGCAACTCACTGATTGAATTTATTTTATCTTTCTGTTTACATACAGTAAACAGCAGTTAATCATTGCTAATGAACCACTCATTGGTTATTGTTTTGTTTGTAAACCCTTCCCCGTATGTTACGAGTCAAAAGCCAAAATGGCATGCCACAAGTGGCACGCTTTTGATCTTGCCTTAAGGCTCTTTTCATTCCACAATTAACGAATTAAGCCGTTTCTGTTTGTATTTCACTATGTTCAGGAATATTACGTGAACAATGCCAGACTCGTCCGTAGGGACCTGAAAGGCCAAACGGCAACCGGTGGCGAGCAGGTCGTTCACATGATCGACGAGGTACTGGAGCCAATTATCGCCAAGGACCAAGACTCATCCTATAATAATCCGGACGCTTTCAAATTTATGTCGAATCCTCTGGCTTTTGGACTGCACAATTTCGAACTCTCGTAAGTAATCATCATTCGAAGGATTTGAATCGAAAAGCTTTTGATTTCCTATCTGTGTAAAAATAAATTTTTTGTTTCTGTAGTGAGTTTTTGAGATCTGTGCATCTTTCGCCAAGGAAGCACGTATTTACAGCCAGTGAAGGATCCACTTACTTCATGCCGGTCAATAGTGGGTTCGCTAAATTCAATCGAAGTTATATTGATAGCAAGGTGAGCAAAATCAGTCAGTCCATCAACCAATTAAAATACTGCTATTCGAGTGGGTTCATGTCGATCGTCACATGATCAAGAAACAGCATTCGTCTTTAATTAACCGCATGGATTGCTTTAAATGGGTTATTGGTTTTCAATAGGTGATCGATGTGCACGTCATTTACAATAAAGTTCTGTTCACGAGAGCGTTTGGCAAAGATGAATATGATAGTTACACTACAGCGGATGCGGTCAAAGTTCAGCTCTCTATCTTCAATGAAACGTCCATGAACCCCAACTTCTACAATGGCTACGACTGTAAGTATCATGTAGTTAATATACTCAAAAGTTATCAAACTATGTTATTGAATAAAGTCATAAATTTGACACAGAAATTTATTTCATTTAATTTTGTGCACGTTAACTATATAATTAATTTAACAGAAATAAGTTTTCAGTTTTACAATCTAAACATTATGAAACCTGAAAAACACTTCCAGTTTCATGTACCTAAATAACTTACACTCTGTCAAGAAAATATAAACTCACTCAGAATATTGCAATAACTTCTTATTGAGACAATTAATTAACATCTCAATTTTTTCTTAAGTTAATAAACATAAATAAATTCTGATAACGTATAAACAATTCACATATTTTGAATAGTTTTTTGAGTAGCTTTTATTTAACAGAAAGTTCACTTTCAATGTGTACAGAAATTATAAACTCAGGTTAAAAACTTTAGATTTAAATAAAAATTGCAATTTTAATGTGCAAATTCCTTTGAAAAATCCATTAAATAGGAGATACCGTATGTTCGCGTCAATATCCCGCGGGGTATACAATTTTTTACATCCCGAAGAGGGGAGATGCGGGGATTTAAGTGGGTGCGGGTTTTAATTCTTATTTTTTTACAATGATGGCAGATTCTGAACTTTCTCGACCGTTCTACCTGCTATGATAGAATATATTAAGCAAACTTGGCACCAGATCATATCGCCAGACTTTATATAGTGCTTGCAGTGCTATTACCGATCAAGACTAACCAATCAGCACAGAATGCAACTTCTTCAGATCGAAGCAGTTTTGAAATTGCCATCCTTTTGAGAAGTTACTTTTGTATTAGTTTTTGCTGATGGGAAATTCAAATAAAAAGTGAATTAATGTACTTTACAATAAGCTTCACATTGTACAGGTTGTTTATAATTAAGGTTTCCCTACTCTGAGCAGTTTTTCTCAAAAATGGCCTATTCGAATTTGGTCAGATTTTTAGATCTTAACGAGAGTATGGGAGAGTGAAATGTGCATTAAAAATAGTTGATAGGTGACGCTGTTTCAATCAAAATACTCAATAATATGACATACAGTGGATAGAAGTCATTTCAAGAGATGTACGATTTGTTTGCAAAGTGTGATTCAGTTTCAAAGTTCGCTTTCGAATGTGTTTAAATAGCGAGAAGAACTAATTTGCGTATATTTTTGAGTATTTTGATTGAACGAAATTTTCACGGGTTATCCAGAGGTTTCGTGTTTTTCTCGTTCGCGGGTTATTGACGCGTAAATACGGTAATGGGTATTTCCAGTCATTTATCTTCGCAAGAAAGTCCTCTGTGCATCTTACCTTGTTGAAAGTCATTTACAGAGAAAGAAATAAGAAAAATATGTTTTGTCTATGGCAAGGGAAGATCAACAAAACAAATTGCTGTCGCAGGTTATTCAATTTCTTTTTCAAAATGTCATCAAAAAAGGTTAAAAAATGGAATAAAAAAAAGACTGGATGACACTTAAAAGTGTCCCGTCAAACTGTATGGAAAAGCTCATACCTATATGAAGGCTAAACTCATGATCACTGCTGCTCAGACATCTAAGGAAGCTGTGAAACGGTTGGTTGGTTTATTAGAAATTTTGGCGTCGACTACTAAGGTCATTCTGCGCCTTTTACAATAGTTATATCTGTACGCAGCCCGGAACAAACACAAGCATCCATGCTCACGACGGGATTCGAACCCACGACCAGGTGGACTCGAGATCTAGAAAGCCTACGCCCTAGCCCTCTCGGTCAACTGGCCGGCCTGTGAAACGGAAAGAAGAATGTAATGAAATAGTTTTTGTCTTGAAGGTCTTGACGGATATTCTTTATATTGGCTTATTTTACGAACTGAACCGAAGACTGATTAGACAAGATTGAGTAGACAACAGGGCGTGGAGTAATGGTCTGGGCAGCACTCGGGACAGGACTCAACGCTGATATTGTCTTTTGTGGATGGCAAGATGAACTCTGAAAGATATCAAAAACTGATGTACGGACATTTAATTCTAACTGATGAAATATCTCCAATACAGTGTTCCAGCACACGTTTTGGCATCCAACATAAACTAGTTCAGAAAAGAAAAGTTCGATATGATTCCACGGTCCTCACGTTCACCTGATCTCAAACCCAATTGAAAATGTCTTTGGACTATAAAGGTGAAGATTATGTATAGCCAAAATAAACAATGCCATCTGAAAGTCACAATTGTGAATGCTTGACACAAAATAACCATAGAAGCCTGACAGAATGATAAAGGTTATGGAGAAGGAAAGGGAGCCAGCACATTAGTTATTATTTTAATATTGAGTTTAGAATTTCTTTACACATGAATATGTTGAGTTGTTTAAACGTTTCCAGCATTTTTTATGTTTATTAACTTAAGAAAAAAATTGAGATCCTAAGCCATCGTCTCAATAATAAGTTATTGCATTATTTTTTTTACAGATCGTATATCTCTAATATGTATAAAAAAAATTATATTTTTTAGTGTACGTACAAAGCAACATACGTGCTGGTGATTTCAACACGTTGAAGACGGGCGTGGTGGTATCGAAGATACTCAAGGCCAACATTCCCATAAAGAACGGGGTCGTGCACATTATAGACCGACTTCTCGTGACCACCGAAATGAACGTCCGAGAAATCGTCGAGGAGGAGAAAGAAAAAAGACTCAGGTATTACTCAGTCTTCTTGATCGATCAAAATAGAGAAACTGAGATCTCTTAATTAATGAAGCTACAAGAAATGTTTTTATTTTTACTTTTAGTGAACTATATTTCATCATCAGTAACTCTGCAGCGAGTTTTCTGCACGTGTTGGAGACGGCCAATGCCATCACTTTTTTTGCGCCTTCCAACGAAGCCATATTCACCCTGCCCCAGCCTCAACGCCTCATGTTACAAAATGACCCAGATGCAGTGAAAAAAGTAAGAAGTGGTCTAATCCAACTGACTCAGTTTGATTTGGTTATTAAAGTTTATCTGAAATTAAATTTCATATTTTTTGCAAATATTCTCATCGGTACCATACTGTCATTCCGCGCAGGTGTTTCATTCGCGCTCGATTAAATTTAAGCTCGGGTGATTAGTTCAATGTATGGAGCAAGTGAAACAAGACTAACGGAAATTTAATTAAAGAGAAGGCACGGGATTTATATGAGAGGTCAGAATGTTTAAACTATCGGTTATTGAGAGAACAGACTTAGAATATAAACTATAGCACCATTTTAGTTTCAGACAAGTGAAGAGTGATGGGAGGTTAAAACAACAGTTATTCACATTCATCTTATAAACAGTCGTTCCTACCATAATTACTTTTTATATGTCTACTTTGTATATGTCTATATATAACTCCTTGTTAAAAGTTTAAATTAACGGCATTTTACATTCTGAAATTAACTTTGAGTGCAGAGTAATCAACGAACTTTTATAACTACATGTTTAGACTTTTTTCCCATGGATGATACACTTATTCTTGTAGTCGACCTCAAAAGGAAGATTAATTTATTAAAACATTAAAATTTACAATAAAGAAATTGAAGATGACAAAAAATTAGAATATTTTCCAAAACGCTCCAATTAGGTGAACAGAAATGTTGTGATTTACATGCAAGTGATTTATCTTTTCTATGTTCAGTATAAAAGGCATTACAACTTTTCGTAGCTCAGTGTCACGTGTGTACGCAGTGGAAGGACAATAACAAATAGAAAGTGAGGGAATATTAAATTTAAAGCTAATGTATTCTAACTTCATAACTCAATAACATAAAATAGAAATAAATAAAAATATTACTTAAAATATATGTCTCCTGAAAGATTAATTTTTAACGTCACTCAAAATACTCTATGACTTCCACATAAGCTCTATTGACAAGCAAAACACTAAACCAAAGTTCCACTTTGAACTATTTTGTTCGTGAAGACGATGGAGGCGAAACTGACACTGGTCACTTAAAATCTAGTCCACTCCGAATGTCACACGGTCCACGCATACGGTTGGCACCTCCTTATACAGGGTGAATACAAAAGTCTGAACCCCCCTTTTATTTTTTGAACCGAAGCAGATATGTCAATTTTGATGAATCCAATGAATAGGAAGTTGTGGGTGGCCTATCCCATGGTGCACTTTTCATCATCCCAAATATGCAAATTAGGACACATTCAAAATTTATCTCAAAAACCGTAAGAGATAGAGAAAAAAACCCAATTGCAAACTTGTTCAGCATTAAAAAACAAACAAAACAAAAAAAATCATCCAAATCGGACCAACCAATCACCCACAATCACATGGTGAACTAGGTGTAGCTTACAAACAGTCACACTGCACAAGGAAAACTGAATGTCGATATTTCCACCATGTAAAGCATGCAAATCAAAAAATTAACATAAATTACCATACTCACATTCACTTTCATGCGGAAAAGCAAATAAAAGGAATATTTCAACACACAGAAGACAGAACAATTCCAGGATGGCATGCTACACTGTTCCGGAAATGGTCAACATGATCTTCTGCTTGTGGGTGATTGGTTGGTCCGATTTGGATGATTTTTTTCTTCTATACAGGGTGTAAATTAATCTTTTTCAAAAAAACTACACTATGATGTAGACGAAATTCAGGTGATTAAAGTGACATAAGACACCTGGGGTCTCAAATCGCAAGCAACGCCGTAAATTGAACCTCAAACTAAGCTGAACGTCGTGGCGCTGCGTAGCACGAGCCAAATTTGGGCGACTGTGTTCGCGCGGCGCGGCCCGGCGAGGCCTGGCTGGTTCCCCCGCTCGCCACTACTTCATCCTGAAGAGGTACGCCTTCCACTCCAACGTGACGTACTCTGCTCTCGCGCCGGAATCAGTAGCACGAGCAGTACCGATAGCATTTATCATCTTTTTCATCAAAAAGTATCGAGGAAATGAACAAACACTAGCAGTTCAATTAACTTTTGGCGTGCCGTCATTTTGTTATGTCTGTGTTTTATTTTTTTATTATTATTATTTTTTTTTTTTTACAGTAAACCTCAATGCTATTAAATAAGGGTTGCTTAATATCTTGGATGTAATTCCATATAAATCCTCACAAATAACACTGCGAACAATGGCTGGCTCCTTGTTTCTTATATTCGTCGTAAAAACCATCATGAGAGCCGTTCGTTGAAACTCAAAATCGCTCTCTACTTGACAATTTTTAAAACGTTCACGTGACCTTTTCCGTCTCGTCATCACATCATCCTCCTTCCCATTCGTTCTCTCTTCAGAGCACGATGATAACGTTGCGGGCGATGACTTTGGATAGAAATATCGTGTTCGAGCAATATGGGTAGGAAATCGGACGTACGTATAGTCGGGTGCAAAAAGGTTTTTACCTGCTCCGTAGGAACTGACCTTATCGGATGTTGATCGGTTGCAAAATCAGGTACTTTTACTGAGAAACAAGGTAGATTAGACTGGACCTGTCCCTTCTGAATGAAAGTAGAGTAGCAGGTATACGCTTGGGATGTGCTATTCACGTGCTCAACTATGACTTAAGTTCAAACCTTTTTTGCACCCGACTGTACATCATGTCACAAAGCGAACAATATGTGATCTTTAGGAAACTGGAAAACTCAGGCTGAAGTTGCGAATAACATGAAGATACACAAGATACACCGAAGCAGTCATTTTCACTATTTTTCGTTTTAAAATTTCTGTAACCGTGGACATATTTAAATTTTGACTTCCCCTTTTAGGAATTTTATTACTTAATGCTGTTCTCTCAAAATATCAAATTAGGTAGGGTTTGAATATCACGCATTTGGTATATAGACAGCTATATCTAAAAACATACACAAATTTTAAAATCACGTATTTGAATATCAATTTGACTGCTACATTATAGCTCGCACCTATTATTTTAATTACTGCTTCTTCCGTACTACCAGGTCGTTGCATATCAAATGTCGGATTGCAGAGGTCATATTTAATGGCCCTCTAGAAAGGACACCTTCACACGTGCTATTCGAAATAACCCCCATTGCAATCCAAACATTGTTGCCAACGATTTGGTAGCTTCTCGAACCCTCTCCGATAGAATCCATGGTCACGGGACTCAATAAACTCCCGGAAAGCGTTTTCGATGTCTGCTTGGGTTAGGAATGTTTTCCTCCTGAGAAAATTGCCCAGGCTCTGGAAAAAATGGTAGTCGGTAGGAGAGAGGTCCGGAGACTACGGGGGAAGGATAGCCCAGAGCTGTAGCACCTGCACGTCCGCACGTTGTCATGCAGCAGGGGGACTCCTTTGCGATGCGCAAGTGCAGGTTATTGCTGACACAGTTTTGTGGGCATACGATGAAGTCACGACAGAAGGTCGCAGCGGTGATCGTCTCTCCCTGCTGCAGGAAGCAATTCCGTACACACCTCCAACCGACGCTCTTTTTAGTTTACCGTAAGTTCATGTGGGACCCATTTGTCCTGCTTTTTCACCTTGCCGATAGTCCTAAGGTGTCTACTGACAGTCGACGCTGATACAGCAAGATCCCCTGCAAGGTCCCGAACGGTTTTTGACGGGTCCTCTTCCACAGATCGCTTCAGATCAGCGTCATTCAACACGTTAGGCGGTCTGCCGCTGGCTCATTTGCCAGGTCCGTCACTCCCGCACTGAATTTTCGGAACCAACGTTGGACAATACGTTCGTTTATGGTGTCTACACCGAATACCTTTTTTGATGTTTCTAGAGGCGTTGGATGCAGTGTGATTCAACCTGAACTCGTAATGCATTATCACTCGTAATTCGTATGAAGTCATGACGAACTTCGCTTGGGTTCAAACGCTATTAAATATCATCGCAGACATGCAAATTTCAGGCAGCTGGTCGCTGATAGGTTTATCTCTGGGAATGTACCACTTTGTTATGGCTAATGCTACTAAACGTGGAAACCGTGCTGAAGCGCGGAATCCACCTCGAAATCCAACATTTGATATGCAACGACCTGATATTTCTCAACTACAGTTTGATATGACACTATTATGGAATGTTCCAGTGTTAGTTTAAAATTTTTGTTTCCTCCGCAACGTCACAGAAGACAATGTTGCTAGTGCATGTTGTCTTTTCATCGATAAAGCAATGTTGCATCACATAAAGACGTGCACGGAGGCTAAGGCGACTAGGATGGGCGTAAATACTGGACTGTTTCACTAGTAAACTCAGTGCATTCATTACTGATTTTCATGAACGGAGTTCTATGGCTACGAACTTCTTTGGTCAAAAATGTGGGACCTCCGATACTATGAGTGAACACATGTTTGAAGAAATTACGCATTATTTGCGCTTTTATAAAATACAAACACGATGTGCAAGACTGCAGACGGACAAATTCGCACTTGCATCAAATGTTTGGAACAGGTTTTTAGAAAACTGCTTACTGTGATACATACTCGTATCTTGTGAAAATCTAATTGCAGATGAGCAACTGTTCCCAAAAAAAGCAAGAAGTAGATTTGCTCAATATACAGGGTGAATACAAAAGTCTGAACCCCCCTTTTATTTTTTGAACCGAAGCAGATATGTCAATTTTGATGAATCCAATGAATAGGAAGTTGTGGGTGGCCTATCCCATGGTGCACTTTTCATCATCCCAAATATGCAAATTAGGACACATTCAAAATTTATCTCAAAAACCGGGATAGAGAAAAAAACCCAATTGCAAACTTGTTTTTGGAATTGTTCTGTCTTCTGTGTGCTGAAACACGCCTTTTATTTGCTTTTCCGCATGAAAGTGAATGTGAGTATGGTAATTTATGTTAATTTTTTGATTTGCATGCTTTACATGGTGGAAATATCAACCTTCAGTTTTCCTTGTACAGTGTGACTGTTTGTAAGCTACAAACAGTTCACCACGTGATTGTGAGTGATTGGTTGGTCCGATTTGGATGATTTGTTTTTGTTTTGTTTGTTTTTTTATGCTGAACAAGTTTACAATTGGGTTTTTTTCTCTATCCCCTACGGTTTTTGAGATAAATTTTGAAAGTGTCCTAATTTGCATATTTGGGATGATGAAAAGTGCACCATGGGATAGGCCACCCACAACTTCCTATTCATTGGATTCATCAAAATTGACATATCCGCTTCGGTTCAAAAAATAAAAGGGGCGTTTAGACTTTTGTATTCACCCTGTATAGCGAATAAGCCATGCAAATTTAGCAATGTTCATTCCAAATGTATGTGCAATGCATTCCCATACATAGGAAAGGATGAAAGTAGCTAAACCGTTACTCCAACGCTGAAAGAAACATTGAAGCAAACAACTTTTTAACTGTATGAAGTTGGCCTAAAAACAGAAAGTAAGAAAAATCAGCCTTGTAGAAACCATAAACGGTTTTTCCCTGCAGAAAACTTAGCCAAGGCGACGCTATTAAGTGTTAATTTGATGAATTGTGTTCGATTAAAATACTTTGTATATTTTTTATCGTAATTCAAATCTTTTGTCTCTATTATTTTGTCGTCTTCAATTTATTTAATTAATTTTGTTCTAAACGTGCAGTCACAAAAGTTCGTTAATTACTCTCTACTCAAATTTAACTTCAGAACGTAAAATACCTTTATTTTAATTTTGGCAAAGGGTTGTATAACTTTAAAAGTTCAGAACTTTATTATTGACTAAAGCCCGTGCGATGAAATTTGCACAGAAAAATACCATAAAGCTAATGTTTGCTAAATCTGCTATACCAATTTACCTCGCTTTAATGTATATCTGCCAGTCGACGTCCGCAATTTGAGAAGAATTGGATAATAGTAATTTACTCAAAGACAATTTTCTATAAAACTTGATCTAAATTGCACCTTTGCTTCCACTTAGAGTGTTCGCAAACATCCTTAACTTCTTCTTTAAAAGAATATTTAGCTTAAATAAAAATCATATAATAAAAGCACATTCTATCCCTTAGGACTTCCTGTCTCAGTTGTGTCTATATATAGATTCAGGGGTATATGAAAGTTTCCTTAATAAACCCCCTGACAGATATTGATTGCTTTTACTTCTGTTTCAAACGAAATCCAAGGTCTCTGCGTTCAAGAAACATTTCCTTTTCAGATGGCTCTTTATTTGTAGTTATTGTTGCTGCATCTTCATGGATCAATCGCAGAAACAAACTTAACCGATAGCAAAGCAAACAATGACATCACAACTTCCTTTACGCTAGCAAAAAGCCCATTCAGCTACCGATTAATTGGAATTTCAAAGTAGAATCGAATGAAATTAAAGGGAAATAACTAAAACCATTTCTCGTTTACTATATTTCATTTTGGGCGTTGATGACTAGTCAGTTAGTCACGGCATTTTTTCTGTATGTGTATACAGGGTAGTTATAATTAAATTTTCCCTATGAGGAAACGAACGATCAATATTGCTAAGGACATGGGGAAGATAAATAATGAATAAACAATTCCATTGATTAACTTTTAATACGTTGCGATATAATACAACATACTGGTTTTTGTGGATTTACCATCCGTCATATTACTAAGTATGTTCGAAATGGCCCCCATCATTATCACCTGTCACCTTGTGGAAGGCATCGTGCACCATCAGCGCGTCTGTGTTTGTTGTTGTTACGAAATAACCGCCCCATGGCATGGATAATGGCGGTTTTTCTCTTGTAATGGTTCGCTTTAAGTGGCTCTGTCATTTTGACGAAGAGATCGTAATCGCACGTACTCTTAAGCAAGGCGAATGTTCAACCATTACCACTCACTACACTCGCTCTCAAGTCCACAACAACCCAAGGACTAACCTAATGACTCACGTGACTGACGTAGCAGCAGTGCTGCAATTACTTTTTATCCAGCCCTTGTATGTTAAACATTCAGATCCTCTGACTGGTACAGGGTGTCCCACAGAGGACTTTTTTAAAGAGTAAATATCTCGGAAATGGAGTTCGATAGATGAATGAAACAAGTTGTGTGTTTATTTCGAAAGCCGTAAAATTCTGATAAGGAACTTTTAAAATTAGTTACAATTAGTTACAAATATTGCCGACAGGTGGTGCTGTACGTAGCGTACTGAAAATTTCATTCTTCGTTTGCGCCATCTCTGTGCTGCGAAAGGTGCACATTTTGAATCGATTGTGGTGTGATTGTAATGAGTGCTTGCAAAAGACAGTTTATAGCTTATTTTTCGAAATCCGTACTGCTACTACAGCGTGCAGCGCCACCTGTCGGCAACATTTGTGGCACACCCTGTATTAATATCGATTTGGTGAGGGAAATCGGAAATATGCCGAAAATGACAGTTGTTTATTTTGAAGACACTATGTATTTGTATTTTACTCCTAAAACGATGGTTATTTGTACATTTTTTTTCACTTTGTGCTTAGTTTTATAATTTTACTGATGCATTTTTCCAGTTGCTGGAGCTGCATATAATTCCTCAGTCATTAAGCACGCAGATGATGGGCCATCAAGTCAGCATGACCGTCACTGCCTATGACCTCGTCAGGAAATTGTCCCTTAGGGTTGTCGACATGCCGGAGCATCCATATAAAAGTAAGTCTTCGTAACCATATATATTTATATTTTTTCTATGTTCACTTACGTGCTGAATATTTCCTTTGTCGTTAGTATTTGTGTCAGTTTTTATTTTTCTGTTATATTCCTATCACAGATTATACGGTGGAAGGCGGAGGCGCTAATGCGAGCATAATTACGCCAAACCTGATGGCTAAGAATGGCGTGGTTCACATAATCAATCGAGTTCTAGGGCTCCCTTTCGAATCTATGTTTGACAAACTCCTGCACGACGAAGATATTAAGTAAGTCATTTGGATAGTTCAAAACCTCCCTTCAGAGCATAAATTTCATCTCACTGATTCTAGCTAATTTTAATTATTGCTTTCTTTTCCCCGACAGGACATCCTTCAATTTGGGAATGCAGGGTAATTGGAACGAGCAATTTAAATCTCCCAACATGATCGTTACTTATTTCGTTCCTGACAATGACGCATGGAAAAAGATCAAAACGATGATGCCGAACGAATACAACACACTGCAGACTCAGGACAAGACGTACCATATCAAAAAGGTAAGCTCTTATTAAAATATTACACAGAAATTCGCATTGTATGCTTATTTTATAAAAAACATTCAAAAAATTTGTATTGCACTTGATCCCTTGTAAGAAAACAGGGACTTGTTGAAAATGGGGAATTATATGAATTTAAAAAAAAATTATTTTTTTTCTAATAATTTAGTTCATCATTATAGGAGCATATATACTTACTTTTGCATCTAATTGCAAATAGTAATTTCAAAAAAATAATCAATTCCTAATATGTATAAAGGTTCCTCTTAATGAAAGACATATCCCCACGCTCAGTAATTAAATATCTTTCCTTAGAAGGGGGCCCCCCATTTTTGTTTTGCCCCCAGGCCCCGCAAAACCCCTTCGTGTAAGGGAAGACTTTGCTGACTTAAGTAACACTTGTGTGAGATGATGTGGAACGACGAGTTACGACGTTTGCTAGATCCTAGTGATGGCGTAGGCAAGGAACGACATCTACTGGAGTGCAATTGGCCCACCAGTGAAATTCGATGGCGGTGATGTTGTTTCTTATGGTTTGGTGTTCTCCATTGGTTGCGGCTTATTGAACCATAAGATACAAGGTGTCTTAAAAAGGACTGACGTATTTTTTTAAATGGAATAGCGGCTCGATCTCTTTGGTCAATGCCATTCTTTACGGACTGCATGTTTGGTGCAAGTTATGAATGTCATTACCGCAGTCCGGAAAGATCGGTCTACAAAACACAAGAAAGAGTACCAAAACAAATTGCTGACCTCACGCATAAATCACCTGCAATAATAATTTTTATACCGTCACCGTTTGCCTAAAATCCGACAGTTCTTTTTAGGATATCCTTTATCTGAACATCCCGGACAATAATATGCCTCTTACACTATGGCCACAGTTTAGTGCAGCGCCTTTTATCTATCGGCCGGATAATGCAATTTGGCATAAAGCCGAAGCTGTTAACGTCTGATTTCAAGATATCAACTTAAAATTATTAGATTGTACAGCTCAAACCCCCTACCTCAACCTATGAGATATGATCAGTCCCTCTAACAGAACCCTAGCTACCTAATACAAGGTGTCGCAATTGAATACCCGGCCTAATCACAAACGGGAAGTCCAACTGAAAATTCTGTTTCATGTGGTTCAAATTAATCTCCACCATACACAATACACTATTGAGCGCGTTTGTACAAGTCTGTAAAACTGTTTTTAAAGTCTTCGGACGAAATTCTTTTGATTTCCGACTTCACGTTTTTCTCAATGTCGGAAACGTCTTGAAATGGGGTACCTTTCATACGGTTTTTCATCTATGGGAACTGGAAAAGGTCTGGAAGGGCCAAATTTGGAGAATAGGGCGGATGGTTGAGCTCTGTGATGCTGTGTTTAGCCAGAAGTCGCTTCACAGTTATGGCGGTATGCGGCTAGGCATTATCGTGGAGAAGAACCCAACTTGTTGCAGCCCAATTCATCCGCAAGCATACGAATTGTGATTCGGTGGTCAGCAGTGACGAGATTATTGACTTTAAATTCTGGCGTTCGGAAGGAAACTGGTCTTCCACAGCGCAGATTATCTGAAAGATCTTCACGACCATCAAGAAATTGGCCAATTCCGGATAGAGCATCGTTCTCGTAGGCAGTCTTCAACATCTTCCCGATTTACCCAACTTTACATAGAATTTAATGCAAGCCCGTTGTTCCTTATTTTTTTCTCGACGATACTTGTTCAAATGCGTCGCTATAATGCGTGTCCGAACACGAATCCTTTGCGCTACTAAAATAAATGTATGCAGCTGCAGTACGATAGGTTACTCATAAAATCGCGTCTTAACATGTTGAATTTTTTTTTTACGCAGCGATCTATGTCTGGGTAATTAATTGCCACACCTTGTAGATTAGTTTTTTTAAAAAAATATTCAGAATGAAAAAACTCTGCCTATCATATTATTTATTAACATTAACTTTTGGTTTGCTGCAGCAAAAATAACCAGTGCATTCATTTAGATACGGGCCTTGTAGGGGAAGCTTTTTTTAAATATTAATGCGATTCATTCAAAGGCTTAACATGGACAATTATTAAGTATTCGTTTAGTTAGTCAAAGTTTAATTAATAAAAAGCAAATTGTCCGCTTATGTTATAATATTCGGAAAATTTTCAAATAATGACCTTTCAGCCTATATGAACCAAAGAATAACTCTTTTTGGCCTATACAATTCCATGCCGTTTGTGAAAAAATCGATAACCATTAACCTTTCAACCTTTGGCTAATTATCTGATTATTTTTTCCTCATGTGTGTAATCAATCATAATTTATTATCAAACGTAAATTTGCAAGTGACAACTTAAAGTATCAGATCATGCTTGCCATAAACATCGACAAACAGAACTAACGTCAAATCAAGTCCAACGGAGCGGAAATTTTCCTTTTGGGACGGGATTTCACATTTTTAAAATTGATTTTAATAACTTTCCAATATTTTTAGCATCTTTAATCAGAATTTTTCGTGTTCACGGTGGCAAACTCCGTTACTTATGGATTTTTTTTTTATAATTTATTAAAATTCAGCAATTAGCTCAGCATGAAATGGTAAAACCATAAAATGACATACTTATTAAAGCTGTACTAGAAGAGTTCGTGCGTTTTCAATATTTAATACCCATTGTACACTACAACCAAAATATTAATACTAGTATTCGGATATTAGCATATCTCTGCGTACGCCGAAAGAACAGATAAGCATTGGTGAATTAGGAGGTAAAATATAAAGTTGAGGTGTTCTGTCGTGTTATCAGTAGATTTTACGCACTATTATTACTAAATTTCGGCATAGATTAGTCATAAGATGTCTTCTGTGTAACGATTCCTACGGAGCACTGCAGCTAAAAAAGACATACAAAATCAGGAAAAAAGGCCACCGACAGTAGAGCCTTGGCAAGAAACATTACAAAGTATCTGTGCATGGTCGGCAAGACCGTCGAAGTGAAACTGGTTAGGGTGATGCATAGAAAAGGAATTGTCAATAAAAGAACATGACAATCATGTAATGGTAAATGTTCTAATATATTTTCATTTTAGCTAGCTTTCATTGTTTGAAATACAGGGCAAGTCAAAATGATGGATCTGTGAAATCTAATGAACATATGATATTGTGAGACATATGCTACGAAAGGTAAACGTGACAGCCGAGGTTCCTGGTTCGAACCCAGGTCGCAGAATTTTTCCTTCCATTTTTCGATAGAAAAATCTTTACATGGGTGCGCCTTGCGTATTCCGACACATATCATGCCGATAGTCAATCTCTTGCCAAACCTTTCGTAGCAAGTCTCGGCACGGAGTTCATCCAATGTTGTTGGCAGTTGTCAGTTCTTGCCAAGATGTGTCGTATGTGGTGGTACGTACACATCAGACCCGTAGCCAGGAGGAGGAGGAGGAGGGGGGGGGGGGTTCGAGGGGAGTTGACGACGACCAACCCATTATAGAAGAAGGTCCGCCTCCCAAATATGGAAAAAGGTCCGATTCAGTGCAATTTTTGAAAAAAGGTCCGGAATTTTTGAAAATCGACCCCCCTCCCCCCAAATAACATCCTGGCTATGGCCCTGCACAAACCTCCACAGGAAGAAATCACATGGGGTCAAGCACAGAGAGCGATCTCTATTCTCCAGTCAACGCCATTTTCTTTAACCGCTCGCTACTGACCCTTAGCGGTAGAAAGTGAAAACACTGCGTGGAAACTAAACGTGAAAGTTAACCTTTCGAAGCACATGTCTCACATTACGATATGTTCATTAGACATCACAGAATAATTGTCTGAAATCGGGTCTAACATTTTGGCTAGCCCTGTATTTAATAACACACAATATCAAATATAAAATAAGATCCGGATAATATTTGTAAAAACTTGTCACAGAAAGAAGCTTTGACACTTCTTCCGAGTGACCTGCTTGCTCCACCTAAATTATTTTATGTAGACTTCTTAAGTTAAACAATTGATATATATGAAGTACACCATGTAGAGTATGACTTGGTTCCAATCGTTGATATACCAGTTCCTACACCATTGTGTATTAGAGAGACATCTTGGGTTTTATCTTTGTTTTCCTTCGGCGGAATCCAAGCTTGTTCAGAAGATTACGAACAGTACGATCACATACTCGTACGAAAGTCTGATGCTGCCCCATTGAAATGAAGGTTATCCACGAATGAATGTTTCTGATTTAGTTTGCCACATTTCTTTACTATAAAAAGTAATGGAAGAAATTAAACATTTTTAAATTCATACATTTTTCAAATATTCGATGCATCTTACAGACATGTTTACCGATACTGAAACTCCTCCCACACTCTCTCCAGCATGTCACTCTCTCCCGTTGTTGCTGTGATTCGATTTTTAATTAGTGTTGCTGTGATTCGGCAATAATATTCTACGGTGTCTTTGAAGATCCCATAGGAAAAATTCACATGTCTAGGAAGCGGGTGAGTGGGGTTTAAAAAGGGAGAACCATATCCTGGTTCCCAACGACCACTCCTGCAGAACCTCCCCTTTACGAATCTTCTATATATATAAAGAAGGATGTTTGTGTGTGTGGGGGTGGGTGGGTCTGTTTGTATGTTTTTTATACAAATCTACAGTTTTATTCCGATCTTGATAAAATTTCGCATACATGATCTTCAAAGCATGAGGAAGGTCACTGTCTACCTCAGATTTCGGAAAAATAATAAATATCGATAAAAAATCGATATTCATGGTTATAGCAAGGCATATTAATGAGAAATATCTCATGACCAACAATGCAAGGCAAAGTTTGTACAACAATAGGTATCAACAATGGTATCAGCACGCAATTCACAAACACACTGCATGAACCAACAATATATATCTCATGACCAACAATGCAAGGCAAAGTTTGTGCAACAATAGGCCCATTGTGTTCGCATCAACAATGGTATCAACGCGCAATTCACCAATA
>JAHWFO010050227.1:1608255-1677173 GCA_023313115.1 Rhysida immarginata
TATTGGTGAATTGCGCGTTGATACCATTGTTGATGCGAACACAATGGACCTATTGTTGCACAAACTTTGCCTTGCATTGTTGGTCATGAGATATACGATATTGTTGGTCATGAGATATATATGCCTCGTATATTGTTGGTTCATGCAGTGTGTTTGTGAATTGCGTGCTGATACCATTGTTGATACCTATTGTTGTATAAACTTTGCCTTGCATTGTTGGTCATGAGATATTTCTCATTAATATGCCTTGCTATAACCATGAATATCGATTTTTTATCGATATTTATTATTTTTCCGAAATCTGAGATAGACAGTGACCTTCCTCATGCTTTGAAGGTCATGTATGCGAAATTTTATCAAGATCGGAATAAAACTGTAGATTTGTATAAAAAACATACAAACAGACCCACCCACCCACACACACACAAACATCCTTCTTTATATATATAGAAGATTTACTGTGTTGGCATGGGCTTGACCGTCGTAAAAAGAGCAGAAAACACAGACGTTTGTATAAGGAGACCAGGCAATTCCTCAAAAATGTGTAATATTTTCGGTTTTGAAATGTGCTATTATTATCGCAGACGGCGCTGCGTTAGTTTCGGTTTGAATGTTATGGCTTCGCTTTTTCATAACACGTGTGTTGCAAGCGTCAATTAACGGTCCTTCTTAACGGTTAAGGATTGCCCGTAAATACATTTATCAGAAACAAACATCGACGGTAATCTTTGAACTTTTCTTCTTTCTGTCATATCCATTTACGAGCACAGAATGTCATACATAATTATTTCTGTGTATTGAATGTCATCTCGCGTTCGAAGCTGTGATACTAAATTATGCCAAAATCGTCTGGGAGAAAAAGAATTGTCGTTTTTTAAGTACAGGGTGGTTACTCAGAGCCCTCTAGAGGCCAATCTAATGATCTGATTGTGAGCAAATTGAAATGTAGGCTATTCAGACCGTGGGGGAGAGAATTCCAGAAAGAAAAAATTAGTGCACATTTTCACCACCAGGTAAAAATGTGGCGCTGTGGAATGACAAATGGAGATTTTAAACTAGTTATATTGTTTTAAACAAGCAGGCAAGGTTTTTGTTTGATTACAGCATATGTTCAATATGTCCGCCACCTGCATCAATGACATGTTGGAAGCGTAGCACAGCATGATCAATTGTTGCATGAAATATTTCCCGGGGAATGTCTGAGACATGCCGTCTAATGCTGGCTTTCAGCTCAGGCACAGTCCGTACGCTTTGTTGATAGAACCGATCTTTCAAATATCCCCAGAGCCAAAAATCGCACGGGTTCAAATCCGGAGAACGTGGAGGCCACGCATCTGGAAAACTTCTAGAGATCACACTAAGGAGCATCGTCGTTCTCGCAAGGTAGGAATCACATGATTTGCAAGAAGTTCACAATATCGTGCACTTGTCACAGAACATCTTACAGGACCTCGTTGTGTCACTTCCTCAAAGAAAAAGGGGCCTAGAATAAAATCAGCGGTGAATCCACACCCTTCAGTTACGTATTCAGAATGCAACGGCTTTTCATGCACGACATGTGGAAGCGAGGCACCCCATATGCGGCAGTTCTACGTGTTCACCGTTTCTTCTAGGGTGAAATGTATTTTATCTGATCATAGAATGTCCCACGGCCACAAGTCATCCTCGCCAGTAACCGGTAAGTAAAGTCAGCGCGTTGAGAAGGATCTTGAGGTTTTAGCTGTTGTGCCAGATGAATCTTGTATGGGTACCAATGCAGAATGGACCACAAGACCTTTCGCACCGTGGATCACAGGATGAACAATTCGCGTGCTCTTGCTCGAGCACTTGTTCAGAATGTTGAGAAGAGGAAGCTCTGTCCAACACGTCCTCAACAACTTCGTCTGCTATCTTGCGCCGTCCTATTCCTGGTTCGACAGCCAAATGGTCAGTCGATTCAAATTTCTTTGTCATTTTTTGCAACCTAGTATCTGACATGGGTCCTTTCAGACGACAATATGCATGCAATGAAGCTGGACTGCTGCTATCATTCTGGTAAAACAACTTTACCAACAGTGCGCGTTCTTTCTTGCTTAAAACCGTGATATTTCGTGAAAGCTTTTCATTAAACGTAATGTAATGAATGGATAAATCCATTCCATTCGGGGTATGTTGACTTTCTAAGTATGCTAATAAGGCAGATATTGAGAACGAACATATGCTGTAATCAAACAAAAACCTTGCCTGCTTGTTTAAATCAATAAAACTAGTTTTAAAATCTCCATTTGTCATTCCACAGCGCCACATTTTCACCTGGCGTGACGATCGAAGTTATTACAGCGATTTGAATGGGAAACTGAACTAATGCCAAGTCTCCTTTTCTTAATGGTCTCTGAGAACTTCCCAACTATAGCTGCCGCCACATAAGTTGAACAACAGGATGACGTCATTTATAACGCCAGCCAATAGATGTTAACGGGAAGTAAATCGCTTAGCTATTTCATGAAGCATCCGCTTTCGTTTTCGAAACATTGTTTTCGTATTTATATTTAGTCTCTATTTTCGTTTATTCTTTTAAATAGATAAATGAAATTAATAAATGAAATTATTAGATTAATAAATTAAAAAATGACGCAGAATAGTCGACTCGAATGCAATTTGTTTTATGACTTTTAATAGGCTTTCCACGTTTCCACGATATCTCCACCAGTACTATAGTAGAACAAGTGCATCATGGATAAAATCCAGATAAAGCATATTGATGAGATGACTTACTGCGCATGTCATAAAGATCGTTCAACTTACGTGGCGGCTGCTATAATTGATGGTAACCACGGTCTATAGATATAAACGGTCATCGAGCTCCACTGATTGGTTTGGTTTGGTTTTGTTTATTTGGTATTAACGTCCTTTTCAACTGCTATGGTCATTTCAGGACGGCGTTATAGGGGCCGCAAATTTTGCCTCGCAAGGGTTCTTTAACGTGCAGCCGGCAAACGACTACACGGGACCAACGGCTTTACTTCCCTTCCGAAGGAAGTGCGTGAACTCAGGATTTCCCCCTGAAAAATCCTTGTCGTCCTCGGCCGGGATCGAACCCGCGTACTCGGGCATCAGAGGCGATCACGCAACCGCTGAGCCACCGAGGCCAATCGAGCTTCACTGAAAAATGAAGCTAAAATTTCTAGCTCCCGACAGGGCGGGAGCTCCAAGAAAAGTAGCGCTGCATGTACAATTGGCCAAACTGCGCCTACAACGCTACCCTATCGGGAGATAGAAACTACAATTTCATTTTCAATAAAACACCTATGTCATAGGCCTCAGTAGCACTAAAACAAGTCGGCATTTTTTTATAGTGCGATTTATTTTTCCTAGTTTCTTGAAACAAGATCTTTTTGGTTTCAAAATCAATTTTTTATCACATTCATTTGGGTTATATGTGCGTAACCTGTAGCAAAATGAAAAATCTTCCTCTTTCCTTCCGCCAGCATTACAAAAATTCAAAGCTTTAAAAAGACAGAGTCTCCTCAAATCTTGAGACTGCAAAAAATTCTACCTAAAATTACGATCTACTAATAATAATTACAAAAAATACTACCTGCAGTCTACCTCTTGTCGGAGATACTCAGCACTTTGCCTGGTCTTTCGTCAAACTAATTAACATTAAAAACATTCATAAAAGAAAATATATTTTTGTTCATCAGAAATGCTTAATATAAATATTATAATGGATGTCATTAAGATTTTATGATCTTGGAATAAACATTACGGGTTAGACAAATATAAACCACTAAAACCTCCAGGATTCAATAACAGTTGCCATCCTGGTGGTAATAAGGCATAACTTTAGAATTGTATTCTTTATGGATTCACAAAAGTGTCGTTATTTTCAACGTCATAACACAAGGGATTTCGGTGAATTTAGCCACTTAAATGCAATTCACAAAACCAGTTGTTTCCCATTTTAACGTTTAACGACGAAATAATTGTCGTCTGGTTTCTACAATACTCATTTCCAAAAAAGTTGGGACAGTGCAAAAATATATAGAAAAAACAAAAAGGGATGATGTAACAAAACTTTCTCGCGAATACAAAATAGCAGATACGTTTATGAAATGACATAAATGTACTGTGTGCACCATAACATTTTGTATCGTGGCCGGGATGTTCATTTTGAATGGGGGTGTTGCAACACGTTCCAAAATAGTAGGGACATACGTTGTAGAAAGCGCCGTTAGTAGTGGAAACTTCCGAATTGTTCGGGAATAATCTAGAATGATGACGTCGTACTACATTCCGTATAAATAACAGTTGCCATCTGTCGTTCAGGTAACTTATTCGGAACGATGGGTCGAGGCAAGCCAGTTAGCAAAGATCTTCGTGTTCGAATCATTCAAGAATTCACAAACAACGTTTCTCAGTGTGCAATAGCCAGAAGATTTAACCTGTCATCATCTACAGTACATAATATTATGAAGCGCTACCGAGATAGTGGTGAGATCACAGTTCGGAAAGGCCAAGGTAGAAAACCTATTCTGAATGCTCGAGCTCTTCGGATCCTCCGACGTCACTGCGTCACGCATAGGAATGCTGCGATTACGGACATAGCCACGTGGGCCCGCGATTTCTTCGGGAAGCCATTATCGTTGAATACTGTACGCCGGTGCATCCACAAATGCAAACTTAAGTTATACTGTGCACAACGGAAGCCATACATCAACAAATGACAGCAACGTCGCCGTCTGATATGGGCTCGAGCCCATCGCAATTGGTCCCAAGCACGCTGGAAGAACATATTGTGGTCCGATGAATCAACCTTTACGATTGTTTACGGAAATAATGGACGCCGTACACTCCGGACCAAAGACGAAAAGGATATTCCGGCGTGCTACAGGCGTTCGGTACAGAAACCACCGTCTGTCATGGTCTGGGGCTGTATTAGTGGCCATGGAATGGGAGACTTGCACATCTGCAATGGCACCGTCAATGCTGAAGCGTATATACAGATCCTGGAACAAGCTATGGTGCCATCTAAGAGGCGCCTGTTTGGACGACGTCAGTGTATATTTCAACAAGACAACGCCAGACCGCATGCAGCGCGCATAACTTCTGCATGGCTACGTCGGCAGCGCATTCGTATGTTGGATTGGCCCCCTTGCAGCCCGGATCTGTCGCCTATAGAAAAGGTTTGGCGTATTATTAAACAAAAACTATGACAGCGACGATCCCGGACAGTTGAACAGCTGAAAACTTATATCCAACAGGAATGGGACAGAATTCCGGTTACGGTGTTAGAAAGATTGGTGTCATCGATGCCCAGAAGATTACAGTGTGTCATCAAGAGGAGAGGTGACGCCACACCGTGGTAAACGCCGTGCTGTCCCAACTTTTTTGGGAGTGTGTTGCACGTGCCAAACAGGAAAACCACCTGTATCTTTCTTTAAGCATATAAGATATGTGATCCCATGCCTAATTTATCGTTTATGTATTGTAATGCGTTGAAATAAACGGTAATACAATAATCCAAACAAATGTGTTGGAGTTCTTCTTATATGTTGCACTGTCCCAACTTTTTTGGAAATGAGTATTGTACAATATGATGTTTTCGTTTTATTGAAAACAACCAATAGGAAACTAAACTCTACAGCGGATTTAGGAAAATTGGAGAAAGACCAAAAGCGAAAGCAAACATTTATTTCAAAGTTATTTCCTAGGTCTACTTATCTATATACCTTGGAAAATTTTTTTTCTTGCAACACAACCTTCGTGAAACCTTGCAGAGGAAAGAGCGTCGCTTTCTCACTACTCCACGCATAAACGGCCGAGATGAACGACGTATCTTTTCCCTTGCAACAAACCAACAAATGTCTACACGTCAAATTGCAGCTGCAATAGGGACAAGCACCAGTCATTCAACAATTTGGAAAAACCTACATTCAAATTATTTGGTTGTCCGAGAGAAGTTGAAGGCGCAGGCACAGGTTACACCAGTTCACAAAGCAGCACGGCTGGAACGGTGCAGAGAACGAATGCATTGGACATCAGAATGGCACAGTGTTGTGTTTTCTGAAGAGAAAAGGTTCTGCTTAGACGGTCCAGACGGATATTCATACTATTGGCATGACTTACGGAAGGAAAAGCCAGAGAGATTCCGCCGGCAACAGGGTGGTGGATCTGTGATAGTGTGGGGCGCCATCGGTTTTTGTCGGAAACCTGGGCCCCTATTCTCGAAATTTTCGTGTTAACAACTCGAATGATCAGACAGAATTGGTATTCTCGAAAATCAACTCACGTGCTTTTCGTTCTCCTCAAGTGAGTTGTCAAATCACGTGAGTACAACTTGTGAGATAGCCACGCACAAAAAAAAAGAAAAAACATGACCGATGTATTTGCCATTCAATCGGAGCATTGGAAACAACGGAAAGGCAAAGAGCTTTACGAAAGCGTATTGATGCATTCGAACTTCATAAGGAACATTTTCGTCAATTATCTCTATCAAAGGATTTGGCAAAAATTTTGAAAGACAACCTTCGACCGATTTTAGGGAATCAAACCATGGAAGAATAGATCAACCTCGAAGATCAGCATTAAGCCTACAAAACAGAGGGATAATTTGCACTATCTGCACAATCGGGCGATAACTAATCACGCGACAAAGGTAAATTATATTTTTATTAATTTAGCCTTTTACTCGTAACCAAATAAAAATTGATAGATAACCTAACCTAACCTAACCTTACCTCACTTAGAGGAGGCCATGACTGAGCGATCGTTTGGGAACAGTTTCGGCTTATTTGATTGGTTCTTGTTGAATAGTCTCGATTCCAGACGCTTAGAAATGTCGAAACTCGTATGAGTGTAACGTACTTCCTTTCACCAGTCTTGTAGTTTGAACTACAGAATAGCAATCGCGTAAGTCGAATAGTGTATCTGAGTTTGTTTGCAACACGAAAACTTCGAGAATAGGGCCCCTGATCTTGTGATAATACACGAAAACATGAATGTAGGCATGTACCAGGAAATGCTATTTGACCAATTAGTTCCTTTTGGACCACTCATTGGAGACGAAAATTGGTGTTTCCGGCAGGATAATGCTCCACGAACCACTAAATAGTGGTTTCAAGATCAACAAAGCAAATGCATTCCCTGGCTGAAATGCATTCACGTAATCCATGAGCTGAAAATGTGTGGGGCATCATGGTTCACAATGTTTACAGACAAAACCGTCAGTTTTCAAATATGAAAGAGCTTTCGATGGCAGTGTATTTTGCCTGAGATGGTGTGAAGCTCACATACATCCAAAAATTAATAGATTCAATGCCGGATCGGTTCTGTGAAATTGTTAGTTCTAATGGTGACACAACGACTTAAAATGGACAAAAGTGTGGTAATCTTATAATTTTGAAACAGGGCAATTTTATTTGTTTGGTAATTTGACGAGATAGTAATGAATAAACAGGTTATGGTTCATAAACTATATTTATGTTCTGTCACTAATACTTTACAATAGGTGAAAATTAAAATCATTTCAGCATTTCTTCAAAATATTCAATTTCCATCTGGTCTCATAATTATAATTTTGTGGCAGAGTATAATGTGTTAAATGTTGTGTTCGCTTACCTTGACCCTTCTAACCACTTTACTTCAATGCTCAAACAAGCCCACAATCGTCGCCATGTTTCTTCAGGGAATTGGCTGATGAATACAGGGGGCCTTGTCTAGAACCTTTGTCATTCTAAATTTGTATGTTTTTTTAAATTATTTTTTTTGTTTATTTAGGTAATGCGTTGATAACCTCTAGCAAGAAAGAAATCCCTCTCTTTCCTTCACTAGCAATCTAAAAAATTTAAAACACACTTTCTCGAAGCCATGACAAACTACAGAAGTGAAAATTACATAAAACGAATACTAAATGGTTCTCTCTCTGCAGTCTACCTCTTGTCGGGAATACTCAGAACTTTGCCTGGCCTTTCGTCAAACTATTTACCATTAAAAACATTCATAAATAAAAATAGACTGTTATTCATCAGAAACGATTAATATAAATATTATAATTGAATTCATTAAGATTTTATGTCATCTTGGACTACACATTAGGAGTTAGCCATATGTAAAGCACTCAAACTTCCAGGCATTAAAGCACTATATAAAGAAAGTATGGACATTTCGTGCCAGGCAGCCATTTTGATGCCTATTTCGATACGATGATTGCCTCTTTTTTGCAGTAAATTCAAACTTGCAGATTGAACAATTCCTTTTTGACAAAAGTTAGACAGGAATGTGCCTCTGATGTTTGAATTTGCTGCAAAGAAGAGGCAATCATCGAATCGAAATAGGCGTCAAAATGGCTGCCTGGCCCGCAATGTCCATACTTTCTTTATGCAGTGCTTTACCAGGCGTGAATAACGGCTGCCGCCCTGGTGGTATTATGGCATAACTTTGGATTGTACATACGGATTCACGAAAGTGCAGTTATTATCGACGTCATAACACTAAGGACTTGGGCAAATTTAGCCACTTAAATGTAATTCACAAAACGAGCTGTTTCCCATTTTTATATTTAACGACGAAGCAATTGGTTTTGAGGCTAGAGATAAGATGTATCGTTTTATTGAAAACAATCAATCAGAAACCAAACTCTGCAGCGGAAGTAAACGATTTAAGAAAATTGGAGAAAGACCGAAACATTCATTTCAAAGTTATTTTCAGAGTCTACTATTTTTAGATATAAAGATATAAGATCCAATCATAATTCTTCATGCTTTTAACCAATCAGAGCTCGGCATTTAATCTTCAGAGATACACCACGTGCTTTTAAGAAGGTTATCTCATTCTAGGTCTAATTGAGCATTAAAAATGGATGAATTATTGTAATTGTTGGCTTTGTTGTTATTTGAAATAGGAACCTATAGATATAATAGATTCTTCAATCAATCAATCAATCAATCAATCAATCAATCAACTTCCTGAGCCATTGAGGCTCTTTGCTGCAGCCACAATCCTTCTCCATTGTTCTCTGTTCCTGGCTGTTGTCTGCCAGTCTAGGACTTGGAGCGTATCTAGGTCTTGCGTAGTGTTGTCTATCCAGCGTTTGCGTGGTCTTCCTCGAGGTCTTCGTCCGGTGGGCTGTAGGTGGAGGGCTTACTTGGCCGGTCTGTTGATATCCATTCTTTCCACGTGTCCCAGCCATTGGAGCCGTCTCGCTTTCAGAATATTCGTAATTGGTGCGTCTTTATATTCTACGCAGGATCCGATTCTCGAAGCGTTGGATTTTTTCCTCATCCTGTTTTGTTGTACTCCAGGCTTCTGCTTCATATTGGACAATTGGTCCAATAATGGTCTTGTAAAATTGTGTTTTGGTTGCGTGGCTGAGGAGTCGGGACCTGAAGAGGTGTTGTAATGCAAAATAGGTTCTATTACCCGCTGTCAGCCTAGCGCTAATGTCTTCCTGTATCCGGTTTGAGGAGCTGATGGTAGATCGCAGGTACTTGAAATTGTTTACACCTTCCACCATCATATCGTCTATTTGTATGTAGAGAGGGTCGTGTTGCAAGGTTTTTGTGGTTATGCTAAGAAATTTGGTTTTGTTTTCATTGATTTGTAATCCTATTCTGGTAGCTTGCTGGCGGAGTGTGCATGTTTGTTCTATCGCTTATTCCCTGGTATTGCTTATAATGTTGATGTCATCTGCTTATGCCAGTATTTGTGTCTGTGATTGTCGTTGTTTTCCGCATGACTGCCTCAAGGGCGAGGTTAAACATTAGCGGTTCTTGCCAATAATAGATTCTTACATATGTATTTTCATACAGATTCCTACATCAATAGTTGTATTTGAGGTACCTTAAAGATGTGAGACATTAATAAGCAATAGCAACTTTGATGGTATTTGGGCGACGAGCATTTTCACCGTGTGACTGCATAATAAGTACAGGGTGTCAAAAAGCCTGTTCAACATTACAAAATTTTATAATACAAAGCAACTATTAGAGTTACAGGTCACAAGATAAAGAATAACTCATCAAAATTTTTTTTGTCTTTGTTACAAATAGTTGGTACAGGAGGCGCTGCAATCGAAAGAAAGTGAAAATGGCGTCAGTTCAGGAGAAAACGCAGTTTGTTTTATAATACCATAAAACCAAGTCACCGATCACTGTACAGCGTAATTTCAGGAGGGAATATGAAAGATCACAACCTGATAACTACCGTCATTGCGCTACAGTGGGCGCGACGGTCCGTTACTCTGTCCCCGACAGTCACCGGGCATAACCCCACCCCCTAGGCTTGCATTTTTTCTCTGGGGATATATCAGGAACAGAATCTTTGCAAAACATTTACCTGTTCTGCGTACATTGAGAAGATGGATTACTGACGCTATTGCTGGTGTTAAATAAGAAATATTGCCAAAAACGACAAAGGGTCCCCTAAAGGTCTATAGATGGCATTGTAAAAAAATCAAAAAATCTTCATGAGTTATTGTTTCTTTAGAACTTTTTATTAAAGCCGACGCGTTAATATTACATCATCATCACCGAAAAAGCCCCTAATAGTACAAAAAACGTTGGATAAACCCACTAATCAGAGGCCAGGAATCATGCGTTCTGAGTGGTGGGTAAAAGAGAATTCGTCAACTTTGCGGGGAAAAAGACTGCTGATAAATTGTTTAAAGTTCCCTTTCATTCAAATTGGAAATGCAGATCGAATTTTCATATTGAAAGATGTTGAGAGAAGGAAATGAGAATTTCGCAAAGTTCTTGCAGTGGTAGTTGAAGGTGACTATAAAAAGGCTATAGAAGCTGGGAATCGAAAACGGAGCAATTATGAAACGCTTTTCTAGGAACCTGTTTACAATTTGCAAAAAAGGTCAATTTAAGCGCGAGAAATTATTACGTCAGCTAGCAAATGCGCAGTCAATTTTGGAAGGTCAAAGCAAGAAAAGATCTTATTGTAAACTGAAATGTAAAAATTTTTAAAAATATACAGATCAAAGCTTGAGGAAGCCTGTGCAATTCTAAAATCAATCTAGGTTAGATTGTTGATATTAGCAGGCACAAGCCCATTGCTAGTTTCGCTTTTCATAAACAAAACAAAATGTTACTCTTCTTATTCAATACACCCAATTTTTCATAGCAAATTTCACTTTTATCCAAGCGCGATTGAATCGACTGCAAAATACCGGGTAAAATGTAGAAACTTATAGTTTATTTCACCCTTTAACCAAATCTTTTGAGTAAGGCGGGCTTTACACAGATAAAACTGTGTTTATCCAATTTCTGATTATCAACATGCGGGTATATACCAATTTAAAATCCAGCCTGCAGCAGATTGAATATAATAACAAATTTCATTTAGTTAACATTAGCTTGAATAAACATCAAAAATAGTAATGTTTACTTACATTTACAAGTACTAATTTTTTCTAGGAGCAAATTAAAGTAAATTTTTATAAAGACACTAACTTAATGTGCGTTTATTAAGGCATTGGCGATTTCAAAACTCAGTTTAAAGCTTATGTTCACATGTTCCTTATAACATTTTCTGCTTCCATTCGAATTATAGATATTACAGGGTTAAACCCCGTTTTAAAAACAGGTATATTATTTTTCTTTTTCAAGAGGGGCTATAAATGATAATAAACGAAATTTTATTGAATGCTATTATTGTGAAATATTTCTGATTAAAATTACACTGTCATATCAATGAATTATAACCAGCACCCCTTCAAGGCACATGCACGGTTCGCTCCAACAACGATTGCACATTGCAGAATTTGCATAACAGGCTGAGAAAGCTTTAAAGCTGGTGCATCAAACGGCAGGTGCACGAGACTCAAGATGGGTAAACATCCGGATTTAACGGACATTCAAAAACGGATGATAATAGGCTATCGCAGCAAGGGTGGCACAAACTCCGAAACGGCGCGATTTTTGAATTGTTCACGATTTGTACATAGAGTGGACAGCAGGGACAGAAATCGCATCCCAACGCCATCACTGTAAAGGGTCACGAGCCATCGACCAACGGGGTGGGCGGCGCCAACGACGACTCTATAAGGTGACAGGAGAGTCACAGTCCATCAACTGACCACCAGATTCAATAGTGGTGCCAACAGACGTGTATCCGACATTCCCGTTGAACGCACGGGCCTGAACAATCGACGCATGTTTGCTGCACCCATGTTGACCACGGGTCATCGTCAACGACGCCTAGACTTTGCACGTGAGCACCGCCATTGAACCACAAACGAGTGGGCTAAGGTCGCCTTGGGGCCAACGATACAACGGGCCCCAGCGCGGAAAAGTCACCTGACCATCTTAGCCCGGCTAACAATCCAACTTTCATTATTTCCAACATACGAAAAAATACTGATTTTTAAAATCCAAGATGGAAACAAAGAAGATTACATTGTTACTCGTACTAAGATGGTCAGGTGACTTTTCCGCGCTGGGGCCAGTTATTTCGTTGGCCCCGAGGTCGCCTTCTCCGACGAGTCAAGGTTTTTGCTCCATAAGATTGAAGGGCGATGGCGAGTGCGTCGTGAACGCCATGAAAAGTGATTGCAAGCGGCTATTGTGGGCCAGAAACAGGCTGGTAGGGGTAGTGTGCATATGTAGGGGATCTTCTCTTGGGAGCAGTTTGGTCCACTGATTCGTCTAGAGCAGTGTTTCCCAACCTTTTTTGTGCTATGCCCCACCTAAACCTTTCTAAAATTCTTATGTGGGGGGCCGCGCGGGGGGGGGGGGGGTTATATATACATAATTTTCAATATTTAAAAATTGAAATGTTCATTGAAGAAACATGAATGAACGACTGAGAGTCGTCATATGATTAACTTAAACTATGGAGGTGGGGCGTGGGCCCCACGGTTGGGAAACACTACGCTAGATGGCAATTTCAATGCCTGTGGCTATCTGTCAATCGTAGCGGACCAGGTGCACCCGTATATGCTCACGATGTTCCCCCAATGTGATGGTGTGTTCCAGCAGGACAATGCACCCTACCACAAGGCACGTCTCCTTCTGGATTGGTTCGAGGAACACTCTACTGACTTTCGAGTGCTCCCGCGTAGAAATAAATGATTCTGAAGATTTTTGTATGAGAAATTCAAATCTGGTTTTAGTTTTTCTCTATCCGGCTTAGTTTTCAAGTTGTTCGACTTTAACATTTTCTACAACTGCCTTTTCGTGCTATTAACATACATTATTTTTATTTATAGATACATTGTTGTGTAAAGACAAATGCATTCAAATGATAGAGTACCTCCAAAAAAAAAAAAGAATCAGACTAAATACAAAATTGAAGCTCAGTTCTTTCTGATCTTACAATGATTTGCACACTGACATAATGTAGCAGAATTTCAGAAATGCCAACATTTGTATATACGAGGGGCGTTCAAATTTGACCTGGACTTTTTTTTTTATAAAACCAGGAAACTACAAAAAAACACACACGCGCACACACCAGTTATTTCGCAAAGAACTCTCCTTGCTTCTCTACACATTTTTCAGCGTTCTGGGAGCATCTGGAAACCGGTTCTGTAGAAATCTTTAGGCTGATGTCGAAACCACGTCAGGACAGCCTTTTTCACTTCCTCATTGGAGCCGAAGTACTCCCAAGTACTCTTAAAATGGTCCAAAAAGGTGATAGTCGCAAGGGCAGATACGGGCTGTATGTAGGATGTGGTAAGATGCCCCATTTGAGTTCCGTCAGCGCGTCTATAATCAGTTTGGCTGTGTCTGGTCTGGCATTGTCTTGCAGAAAACAAAACAGAAGGAGTCCTGGTCGCTTTTTCCTTGGTGCCGGCTTCAGGGACGTCCTCAAAATGTCACTGTTGTAGAATGCATTTATGGTTCGACGTTCTTCCCTTATTTTCCGAGAATACAGTCGCTATCACTTTCCTTGCCGACGGTGTCATCTTGAATTTCTTGGGTCGTGGTGAGTCAATGTGTCGCCACTCCATGCTCGCACGCTTGCTTTCAGGAGTATGGTGATGAATCCATGTTTCATCGGTGGTCACACCACGTCTTATAGGAAGCTGTCACCTTCCCTGTCATATCGCTGCAACAGCATGGAACTGATTTCCGCCCGGGTAGCTTTGTGATCCTCGGAGAATTGCTTAGGGTCCCATCTGGCATAGATCTTGTTGAATTTTAGCTTATCGTGGATGACGGTCTCCACACTGCCAGTGCTGATGTTCAGTACTGAAGCCAATTCTCGGTCATGAATCCGTTTGTTGTCCCTTATCAGCACTTTTTTTCGTGCGATGATGTCATCAGTGACAGCAGTTGGTGGCCTTCTTCGCCCTCCTTCTGACATCAAGCAAATACGGATGATCGAGACAAACTTGACTCGGTGAGCTGTCTTTGAAGTCTCTGATGAATTTCAGATGCTTTTGCATCCTCGTGGAGTTACTTGGTGATTATTCGTTGTTCCACGTTGTTCGTCATATTGTTTAAACAAACAATCAGTTTTCATGGCAAGCGGATGAGTGGTGCTGCATTAGCATGACAGGCGGTAATTGCCATCCCAACAATGAAAATTTGGATTTTTACAACAATGAAATTTACAAAAAATATAGTTCAGGTCAAATTTGAACACCCCTCTTATGGAAACTAGTGAAGTGCAGATATCGATGTTGCCAACTGTTTTTGTTTTTTTTTTACTTAATATATACGAGGCATGTTTTTTAAGTAAGTACCGTTTTGCGATTCCGCCGCCGCAGCGCTACGGTCGGCGTTCCGCGCATGCGCGCTGGTTAACTACATCTCTTGTCTACGCACTGACGCCATTACAGTCTGATTCTTCATTGTATACGTTGTTTACTGAGTGTTTAAGATGCCTCCGACAATCGTGAGTCCCGCCGATTGTGAAGTACGGGCTGTTATACGATTTCTTAGTGCTAAAGGCGTAAAACCGATCGATATTCATCGTGAGATCTGTGAAGTGTACGGACAAAACATTATGAGTGATGGAATGGTAAGAAAATGGGTGAGAGTATTTAAAGATGGCCGCACAAATGTGCATGATGAAGAATGGAGTGGGCGTCCTTCGGTCGTTAATGAAGATTTGGTGCAGAAAGTGGACGAAAAGGTGAGAGAAAACAGACGCTTTACAATTTCATCATTGTGCGACTGCTTTCCTCAATATTCTCGTAGTGTTTTGTATCGCATTGTGACCGAGAACTTGAATTACCGGAAATTGTGTTCACGTTGGGTTCCAAAAATGTTGACGGATTTGCACAAAACCCAACGTTTAGGCAGTGCATTGACTTTCCTTGAGCGGTACCACAATGAAGGTGAAGATTTTTTAGACCAAATTGTTACTGGTGACGAAACATGGGTGGCCTACGTCACACCAGAATCGAAACAACAATCCATGGAATGGCGACATTCATCATCACCCAAAAAAGTGAAGTTTAAGCAAACAATTTCTGCCCGGAAAATCATGTGCACAGTTTTTTGGGACAGAAAAGGAGTATTGCTAGTGGAGTTTCTGCCTCGTAATGAGACAATCAATGCAGCGTCTTATTGTGAGACATTGAACAATCTGCGTCGTGCAATCCAGAACAAAAGACGTGGCAAGTTGAGTAAGGGAATCGTTTTGCTGCATGACAATGCCCGTCCACATGTGGCTAATCGGACCAAAGATCTCATCAAATCTTTTAAATGGGAAACTCTAGATCATTCTCCATACAGCCCTGATCTGGCGCCCAGCGACTACCATTTGTTCCTGCACTTGAAGAAACACCTGGTTGGTCAGCGTCTTCAAGACGATAACGAAGTCAAAACATTTGTGATACAGTGGTTAACAAGTCAGGCGGCAGAATTTTATGAGGAGGGTATTCAAAAACTGGTGCCACGTTATGACAAGTGCCTCAATATTCACGCAAATTATGTAGAAAAGTAGATTAAGGTACAGGCTTTCATGTAAAAATAAAATTATTGCGATATCTTTGCACGTCTTTTTTTAATTCCAAAACGGTACTTACTTAAAAAAACATGCCTCGTATTTATTATACAGGGTGACCTATTTAATTTGACAAATCAAAATAACTCGAAAAATACGCATCATACAAAAAAAAAAATAAAAAAATACGTATTTAGTATTTTTCAAAAAGCTCCCCCCCCCCCACCCACATCCCATGAGGGTTGTGGAGGGGAAAACTTTGAAATCTTAAATAGGAACCCCTAATTTTTAATGTTATTTTCAGATTTTACACAACATTTGACAAATGTTTTATTCTTGGTGTGTTTTCAATTGATCCAACCGTTTAGAAGATAAAGACGCTCAATGAGTGGAAATTTCAAAGTTTTTATTTTATAGATAGTGTAGATAAATGATGGTAACTCATCCATAAATTTTTACGGTTTTGAAATTAATTTTTTAGTTATTCATTTGAGTTATACGTATATAACCTCTAACAAGAAGGAAGTGCCTTTCCTGTCTCTAGTATCACAAAAACTCAAAGCAGTGATAAGAAAACCAAAGTAAATCGAATGGAACAAAAAGAAAGAAAAAAAATAATAAAATACTTAGCAGAAATCGCTCCTTGCAGTCTACCTCTTGACGGGAATACTTAGTACTTTGCCTGGCCTTTCTTCAAACTAATTAACATTAAAAACATTCATAAGGTAAAATTAATTGTTGTTCATCAGAAACGAATAATGTAAATATTATAATGGTATTTATTAAAATTTTATAATAAACATTATAAACATGAAATAAACATTTGGAGTCATACATATACAGGGTAATTCAGAAAAGTAGGTCAAGAATGAAATACCATTTACAGTTTGTAGTGGGGAACAATATTTTTCCTATAAACATGGGTCCGGAAATGCATCCTTACAGAGATAATGCAACTTGTACGACGTAGGAATGGATGTGCGTTACCTGGACGGCAATGGTAGGGTCCATGTAAATTGTTCGTGTACTCTCCTTTAAAAGAGAGGAAACGAAACATGTAACTCCAATGTCGTACAATGGATCGTTTGACTAATGTGGAGCTGGCGGACATGCATCTCGTCTACGGCGAGGCACAGGGTAATGCTACTGAAGCGAAAAGGATTTACTAACAGCGTTTTCCAGACTATTATCTCCATGATCATTCAGAGTTTGCGAGAATCTCGTTCGCAGACTGAACACCTGCATCGAGGCTCAGGGTCGGCATTTTGAACACCTACTGTAATGTCATTTGAAATTGTAACAAGTGCTGGTTAGTACTCACAAGTGAACACGTATTAAGATGTTGAATGAGTAACTCGGAAACTTCTTGTTGGAATTCGATTAGATTTTAACGGTATATATAATTTTATGTACCCTGTAATTCCTCCAGATTTCATTAATCTAGACTTGACAGAACCTGAGTTATTAACTTGTTGATCTTAGTGGCGGCATTTTTAATTCTGTTCATATCTCAGTTAACGTTCAAATCCGGACCCATGTTCATAGGACTTTTTGTGTTTACCTTGACCTCATTAATACCCCCCCTTAAATTGTTTTACACACGATTTGAATCACCCTGTATCTAATAGCATATGACTTACTTTTTTAAATTATTATGGTTCTAGAGATTCGCAAACATTTAAAACTCGATCCTAATAGAATTCTGAATTACCAATTTTATTTTGATAAAACCTCTTGTTAGATTCGTTAATGAAATTGTCAGCTATTTACTCGCAGGTGCTGCCATTGACACCTCAGAAACGAATTCGTGAATTACACAGCACTGAATTTGCAATGATTTTTAAATCTCAATTGAGAACAAAGCATTATAAGTAAAGATTTAAGAATATCTAAGCGTCTAAAAAGTTTTACACTATTGCAAATACATAAAATAAATGAAACGGGTTTCTTTTTATTACGAAAAAGATGTGTCAATTGTAACGAATAAAATAGTTAAAATTTTTCAATGATTTAAAATCTCGTCCGAATTTGCGCTTCCACGAATTGTCGTCCACTGAATTGTCGGGTGTTTTATTCAAGCGTGGAGGTATTAGTGGTTCACATATGGCTAATGTGTATTTCAAGATCATATAAAATCTTAATGAATTCCGTTATAATATTCAAATTAATCATTTCTGAAGAACAACAATAAATTTTACTTTATGAATGTTTTTAATGTTAATTAGTTTGACGAAAGGCCAGGAATAGTGCTAATTATTCCCTACAGGAGGTAGTCTGCAGAGACTAATTTTGCTATACATTAAAGTTTAGTATATTTAGTGGGTCTGCTCATTTTCCTATAGCTTTTTTTTTATATGTTGCTTTGAGTTTTTGGAATGGTGGCGAAAACAAAAGGGAGATTTTTTTTTTGCCAGGGATTATTTGATACACCCCAAATGAATAAATCCAAAATTAATTTCAAAAACGTTAAGATGTTGGATGAGTTGCCATGATTTATTTGGTGATTTGTTATATCTTAACGATAGTCAAAACCGTGTCTGGACAGTGAATTGTTGCAAAAACTGACATTGAATTGTTTCTAATCCTTCAATGGCGTGACTTTTTCAAGAGAGAGTTTCCAAAGTCGGGTTTAGTCATAGCCTACAAAAACAATACTGACATCTTTTAACAACATTCTGATTCTGATGAGTAAAAACGGCATTTATTTTTTTGCACTTCACACCATATTTAGAGTATTGGGCCATATGAAGTCATTGTTTACACTACTCCAGTAGAAAATGTAGGTGATTTGAGAAACCGGATAGTTGGTGGGTAGACTACAATGAGAAACAACCCTAGTGATTTAGTTACAGTTCGGCAGTCAATGAAGAAAACATTGGATTCATGCATCCTAGCTGGTGGTAGTCATTTTCAGAAGTTATTGTAGATTTACATGTAATCTGAGGCAAGAAAAAGTTGTTTTCATCGAAAAACCTTTATCACCCTGTGTCTTCGAAACAAAGTGCCATTCCGAAAAATCATCAAAAGACAAAGGATTCTTAAAATAACCCAGAGAATCACCCCTTGAATTTTAGCCATATGTTAAGTAGATACCCTGTATATGGAGTATATTGACTCTACAGAGAAAATTCGTGGTATAACAGAAACCTAACAAAAAAACCTGCAAAAGCATTAAATTAGACCACCTCAACATATTCGTCCCGACTCATTATACACTACGAGTCTATGTGTATGTAAAACAAATACATTATACACTGTCTGCAAACTTTCTATATAAATCGGGACAAATAAGCGACCCGATTTACTTACCAAAATATTTGTTGCAAAGGCGAAAAACTGGGATTGTACCGGAAAAAAACGGGACACCTGGTCAACTAACTTACGGGTAGGCTAACTGGCAGTAGACACCTGCTTAGTTTTCAAGCTCGCTTACCCATTAGGCTCACGGGGGCAGCTGCCCTATGGAGGATCTCCAGTGATCGGGATCTTTCGCTTTCAGGCGCATGTCATTAATTGTAATATCCAAGTGACTCGAACCCAGAGTCTCCATGTAGTCTAACCATCTGGTTTTAGGCCGGTCCCTTGTCTATTAACCACTGATTTAGAGAAATGTTTGCGGCATCCGTATCACGTGTCATAGTAATGGTATTGTGACCTGTCCATATAGAGAAGTAGGTGGCTAACACCTAAATATTCCCTTATTGTGCTGTTAGTGTTGCATGATACATAAACACACTATACTGTATACATAATATTTCCATACAATATTTAAAAAAAAACGTTTTCGAGGGTAAAACCACAAGTAATATTCATAAACAAGAATTAGTTCAATTCAAATCGTGTACAGTTACGTTTCTTTCAAACAATGATGAAGCCTTGTGTGGTCATGGTTTGACGACATGAGTGTTCAAAAACTAAACTGGCCACACAAGAGACCTGATCTATGCTCGAATGAAGATTTCTGGGGCAGAATATATGCGCAGCCAAATCGTTCAACTTCCAAAACGAGAGAGGCCGCTGCTCTTATGGACGCCTGGAAATCAGCTCCTGCGACCATCTATCAAAACCTGGTGGAAAATCTTCATAAACGTTAGAGTCTGTGAATAATGCAAAAGTTAGACCAGCGTCCTATTAATAGATTCCTCAGGAGTCTACAACATGGAGTGTGCGGATATTTTTGGCCATACAGTTTATCCTCTTACGACTTTTATTCTCGTATAAAAGATTCAAGCGCTCTCTTATGAGTCGTGATATACGCGTCCCAAACTATAACTTTGCACGTTATTAACACTTTAGCTCTTTATTACGATATAATGTCACTAGCTGATATACCCGGCGTTGCTCGGGGTATTTGTTTGATGAAATTTTGCAATATCTGAACACCTGAACAGTAAGTACGAGGGTTGGGACTTTAATAGTGGTAACTTTTATTTACAGCTGATACAAAAGAATTAGCTGGTACGTAGTTTTACTCTTCTTCAATGTAGTTACCAGCATTGTGAATAATCCGTTTCCAGCGATGTGGAAGTCGTAGGATACCTTCAGCAGCGCCTTCCACATCGCACCTTTGTGGAAGACCAGGGAGAACCCACTGCAGCCAGAACCCACCCATCATTTTGTGTACTCGGCCGCATATAGCGCAAGCTGTGGCTGATTTATTCGTTCGATGGGGCTGGGGAGCGCTGCTGTTTGTTCGCCATCCACTCCCCGGACTTAAGCCCTTGTGACTTCGGCTTGATCCCTAAGATGAGAGAACCATTTCGCGGCATCGGTTTCCGAATGTTCGAGAGATTCTTCAGGCAATCGTCCGCTACATTCGTAATACCAACAGCAAAGGCGCTGATAAAGGTTTCTGAGCAATTGCATTTTCTGCCCACCTTTATGCAAGTAACAAATTAATTAGGAATGTTTTTATTTCTCCCTCTCGGAACATCAAAGAAAAAAGCCCTCTATTTTCACTTTCAGTTAAGTCCACCTTTATGTTGTACGCCAATCTTTGGTGAACAGTAAAATGAGGCTTACTTTTTTGTGCAAATCTTTCCAACTGCTTTATGTCGTAGTCTTTTTTCTCGTACAAATACATGAAACCTGCCTGTGTTCTTCTGGTGAATCTAATAGAATTATAATTTTCCGTTGATACACAGGGTGAGTCAAAATTCTGTACCCCTCCTTCTATCTTGGATACAAGTGCAGTTATTCAAATTCTAATAAAGGAATTGAATAGGAAGTTTGGGGTGCTCTTTTCTCATGTTGGCACTTATAGTGTTCTTAACATGCAAATTACAACATATGCAAGTCGTATCTATTAAACCGTATAGATATATATTATAGAAACAAAATATTACAAAATTGTTCAGCATCGAATAAGTAACAAAACAAAAAGAAAATTCAAAATCCGATCAACGAATCACCTAAAAACCTCATTGCAATCTCTGCAATTGGGCAATCGGCTCTTGCATTGTTTGTTGCTTACAGTCAATGTGTTCATTCCAGTAGGTGTTCAATGTTACTCTTTCCTGTGGGGCTACGTCAAGAACAAAATGTATGCCACACAATCCATCTCACAACAGCATCTGCAACAACGAATTCAGGAAGCATGCAGGGCAATAACACCAGTCACATTTGTAAATGTAATGGCATCGTTGAAATGCCGTGCAGAATTATGTTATGGTGCAGGTGGACATCGTCTGGATTGACTGTAAAGACTTAATTTGTACACTTGACTGTTTGTAAGCAACAAACAACGCAAGAACCGATTGTCCAACTGCACGATTGTTTTGTTGCTTATTTGATGCTGAACAAGTAAAACACCAGAAGCCACCGCATAGCACTCGAAATACGTATTCATGGTAAATAAAACGGTGTAGAAAAGCGGTGGCTTCTGTTGTTTTTGATGATTTCATATCCACAGGTAATTGGTTACTTTTTATTTTTTTGTAGAAGATACGATTTGCATATATCCTAAAATGCATGTTGACAACACTGTAAGTGCCACAATGAGAAAGAGCACCCTCAACTTCCTATTCACTTCTTTTATTGGAACTTGCATAACTACATTTGTATCCAAGATAGAAGGGGGGTACAGACTTTTGACTCTTCCTGTATATGCATTTATCTTTAAGCATATGAGGGCTTTATTAAATATTTCGGAGGCAAAATTTAAATCCAAAATGGGATTAGCTATTCGTTGTTGTCTGAGAATTTCCTCACTTAGACTTATTCTTAATCCTAAAAAAAAGATGTATTGTGGTTGATAGCAAACTGAATTAAAATTAAGGAAATAACATTTGGATTATTGTAAACTTACGAGGGAAAGTCAGTAAGTAAGTACAAATGGATGCAAAAATGAAACAAATAAGAGTATTGACTTGAAAATTACTTTTATTACTTCACGTAATCTCCCTGTAAAATAAGGCACTTGTCCTATCGTTTCACAAGCCCCCTCAAAACCAGCAATATAAGATTCTTTAGGCTGTTGTCTGAACCAGGCAGTGAATTCCCTTATACAGCTTCTTCGCCGAGAAATTGATGTTCACAGTCTTCTGGGATCTCTAGGGCATATTGCTTACCACATTCCGGCAGCGAGAGTAAACTGTAAATGCGACTCCTACTGTAACTTTCTCATGAAACTTTTAATGCCATTCGACTGAAGTGACCAGAACTCCTCATCACATGATAAAGGTACCGCATGGAGGATCTCCGATGAACTGTATCCGTATCATCTGCAAAGTGTGCAGGGTCTTTTGCTGGTGGATCACCCACCACGGGACTACTTTAGCTGTTGTACAAACTGCCAGTCCGTTGTTTGTCTCCACAGGTGAGGTAACCTGTGGGAGAGATGGAATAACAAATTTTCACCAAAAATATTTGTGGACGAACGAAGATCCTCACAATACAATTCAGTCTATACACAAGAATCAGTTTAAGACAAATGCGTGGGCTGCAATTGTAGGTGACTGTCTTGTAGGTCCGTCATACAGGCGCTATCTACAGGGACTTTCTTCAGAACACTCTTCCAGACTTGCTACAGGATGTGACCCTGCAGATAAGATGAAGCGTGCGGTTTATGCATGATGGGGTCCAGCATATTTTAGTCTCATTGTTCGAGATGCACTGGCTGATATATCATGGCAGATGGATATGCAGGTGGCGGAGCATTTTCATAGCCGGTACGTTCCCCCGACCTCAATCCTATGTTTTTATGGACTATGTTTCTTGTTTTGGTGTGAAGAAACACATTAATGTTTCTTGTTTTGGAGGACACCTACACCCCCAAAGTTTGTAAATATCTTTTTGATACATCATATATATTTGGTATCGTATAAGCTATCATTTAAGGGAATTAATGTTCTTAAACTAAAGATAATAGTCAGGTCACATTTAAATTAAGAGCCTTTTCTCAGAAATGTCTCTTGAGTAGTAATGACGGATGTAGAAAAAAAAGGACGATTCACAAACGAAGGTGGATGAAATGCTGAAAAACCGGATGTTTTAAATAGAGACAATCCTTTTATTTTTTGCTTTGACAAAGGATAGGCTCTATCCGAAATATCAGATTTTTTCAGGGTCTGGAGCATTTTTATTTTCTCAGTAAGTTTATTTTATATACAGGGTGAAAATTAATTCCACTGCCAAACTTGGAGGGGTAGTAGGTATAGTCGAAACAAACAACTTTTCTTTATACCAGTTTTGCGAAAAAAATGTATTTACCAACACAGAAGATTTACAGCAGTTGTTCAAAGTGTTTGTGTCGTTCCACACATGGCGGTGGTGGCAATTGAAGAGACCATCTTTGGTGAACTGTGCTTCATCAGAAAACAAAACAAGTTCATCAAACGCAGGATTGACGACAACATTCCGAAGATATCAGTCGGAGTGCACACGTAGTTGGTAGTCGTAGGGTCGCAAAGCCTGCACAGTCTGTACGCGGTGTGGATGTTGCCCATTGTCATGCATGACGTTCCAGACAATTGTTTGACTGGTCCTCACAGCAAGTGCGACTGCAGGGATGCTTGTTGAGGGATGCAAACCGTTGCAGTATCTCCTCTTTCACACGTCCTGTTCTCACATGTCTTAGAGTTCTGCTGTAACTGTTCTGCGTTGGTAAATAAATTTTTCTCGCAAAACAAGTATAAAGAAAAGTTGTTTGTTCCGATTATCCCTACTACCTCTCCAATTTGGCAGTGGTATTAATTTTCACCCTGTATACAATAACCCCTCTTCCCCTTTTGTATCCCGTCTCAATTTTCAACTTTTTATAGGACATGGGATATATTAATCTGTTGCGAGTGGTCATACTGATTACGAACAAAATCAATCCGTTTTTATTTTCTCCGTGTCCTACAACGATATGAAATGAGTAGATCGCTCATGAGCTGCTTTCAGCGCCACCAACGCGTCCCCATTTGAAAGCCTTGGTTTGGTTGGCAAAAATGGCCTTCATCGTATAAAGTTTGAAGTTTGCGTAGACAAACACAGTAAAACTCAATGCTGATTTCTTGTCCAGCTTTAAATTGTAGTAATAGATATATTAAAGGTTCATCACTGACCTTTCACAGGTGTGTGTTTATCTTTCTGCGTCTTAGAATGTTTTTCTCATGTAAAATCCTGGTCATCTTTTATATCGTGGTTGTTGATACATAAAAGATGACGATATTCAACCAAGTTACCGTCGTTTCAGTGATACCAGAATGATTGTTTAGAGGTATTTATGAAATTATATACCGCATTTATTAAAAAGCATCTAAATTTGGGAGAGGTCGCTTAAGAAATTTCAGGCTACAAACACGATGTTGGTGGGGGGGGGGTGCTTTCTCAGCTGGCAACAAAACGGATATATATAGTAATGGCGCTTTGGCAGGCAATGTTGTTCTGCCAACCACAGTAATGGCGCCTACAGAGATTAGTTCCACCTTTCGCCGCCTTCAAATTGCCCCCAAATGGCAATCTGTAATTTCACTGTACATGTGATCTAACAGATGTACGTAAAGGGTTAACAGTTAAATCACCGACTGAGCTTTCGTACACATTCTTTCTGATCTACTTCAGTCACGTGATTTCCGATCTGTTTGTTTGAAAATTTTTAACAATCGATCACTGTCGAATGTGATTTTATTATTAACGATCAATAAAACTTATGCAATAAAAAACAAATTGTTTTTTTATATAGTTCAGTAGAGTACACGGATACTGTAAAGCATATTTAAAATGTACGATTGGTTTCTTTATATGTACGCTTTAATTGCAAAAGAGGGTCAAATTGCATGCAGGAAATAATATTGTATCCTTCAAAAGCATCCCCGATTACCATTTGATTTTGGCCACAATTATTAAGAAATTAGGGAAAATGGTAGGCCAAAGGACCATCGGTTGCAGGCAGACATGATTCTCAACCATTGAACAAATTGTTGTTGTTTTTTTTCAACTTCGTAATAATTATGATAAAAAATTAAAGTGATTGTCAGTTACTGTTAAGAAAGACACAATGTTAGGTTCACAGAATGATCCTTGTCAGAGCATTGGGAGAAAAAAGGAGTACTTGTCACGGGTGATGCATTCCCTTCAATACCATGAAACTGTTTGCTTAGCATAATATTCATGAAGCGAATTCGCTACATAGACGTTAAAGTAAAATTGTAAAATTTCTGACACATCGGGACATTATCCCTAATGAAAGCCTTCAAATACCATTCGCATCATAACTTAATAAATTTTAATGATGCTTATTTCCTCTAATTTTCTTAACTACTTGATTCATATGTAATCATAATGCTTTCTTTAACGACTTTTCTTGATCATCTGTAGCATACAAAAGTAGCAGCCGCAATATTTACTTTCCACTGTTGCCAAGTCCTGATGTCGGGAGAAGGCGTAACGGAAATTTTGTGCGTCACAATCTGATCCGTTAACAGAATTTGGGATGAATTATTCTAATAAAATGGGGACGTTCTTCCTATTATTTCCTTTAAATTTAAGGACATTGCTAACATTTAAGTTTGGAAATTGTGAAAACGTAAATTGATGTAGAGCATAACTATGATCATATGAAACATCGCCACCATGAACGATTCTTCAGTTTTTATTTTCCGGAAAAAAAACTTCGTTATATTGGGTTGCCGTCATAAATTTACCGTTATATAGAGGGAGCACTGTATTTAGAAATTCTTTTCAGTTTACTTATTTATAAAATCACGCCGGGGTAGCATACAAACAATTAATGACAGTTAATTCATAATTTATTTAGCTGACATGGTCTTGACTAGCAACAAAGAGAACACAAATACAAATAAATGACTCTTCCAAAACATTCATAGTTTTTGAATTTAATTTTTTATTTGGATTAGACAGGAATAATCTCTGGCAAGAAGGAAATCTACTTTTTTCCTTTCACCATTATTACAAAAATTCAAAATAATTAAAAAAAAAAACAAAAGCAACAATTAATAAACGGTTGCCGCCGTTGCAATACTATTTTTGCATTGTAGTCTAGAAGCTGTGTATAATAAATAGCGAAATGCTCCCTGCAGTCTTCCTCTTGTCGGGAACACTCAGCATTTTGCCTGGTATTTCGTCAAACTTATTCACATTAAAAATATTCATAAAGCAAAATTAATCGTCGTTGAGAAGAAACCATTAATATAAATATTATATTGGAATTCATTAAGATTTTATATGATTTTGGAATAAACATTAGGAGTTAGCCATATGTAAAGCATTCAAATCCCCAGGCTTGAATAACGGTTGCCGCCGTGGTGGTATTATCATAGCGAATAGAATAAATAAGTGTGATTACTCTCGTATTACGCAATGCTAAAAATCAGGCGAGATTTCGACCAACTTCGTGGCGTTTTTTTGCTGGCTGCAAATGGGAATTTCAGTTTCTGTCGTATATTTTATTGTTTCACTATTTATAAGTGATGGGCTTGTTATAATGTGTTAATAGTGTAATTTGCATATCGTTTGTTACGTTTAAAACAGTATTTTTACTGGTATATTAGAAAATTTACTCGTTATATTTACTCGTGCACGTACCTTATGACAGCAGATAGGCCTACTTCATTCCATCGGCGGTTACCAAATGTCTGACTATCGCGGTCGTTGTAAAGATCACCAGAATTAGGCCCTTTTAGAAATGGAACAGATTCGAGTTTCCATGAATTTCGTTTTAATTTTCAATGAATTTAAAACTGCAGGATTATAGAAAAAGCAAGACGCTTCGAAATGAACAGATCACACTATGCTGTTCGCATTTGGATACATTGTCTTCGCCGACTGAAGGTAATCTGCTGCTTCTTAATCGAGTCTGATTGTACAACCTCTGACAATTAAGTTCGGTGAATGATGATGTCACACCCAAATCTGTGCGAGCTTTACGCGAGTAACAATGCATGTGAATACAAGCCCAGTCATTGTTTAAGCAAGTTCAGACAGGTCACGTTTGTGCGTGCAATGGTTCAGCAGATGCTCGTGTCTTCAGTTGAAGGTGTAGCGTGCGCACGTAACTGTGGATAATGGATCTAAGAGGAACACTGCCGTAATCGTGCAACAGGTTCTGGCCAACAAAGGGGTCGTCGTATCCATAGCTCATCCACCTTATTCACCAGATTTGGCACCGGCAGACTTTTTCTTGTTCCCACGCCTGAAACTGGCCTTAAAGGGACACAGATTTGCGGACATTCCAGACAATCAAGCAAATGTGACACGTAAACTTAAAGCCATCCCTAAGGAGCTTCCAGGACTTATACACCCGATCCCAAAAGTGTATTGCCTTCCAGGTGATTATTTCGAAGGACAATAAAGTAAATGTGGCTCTATCTGTTTTGCATTTTGTTGTGTGAACTCATTCACCGAACTTAATTGTCAGAGGTTGTATAAATATATGAAACGTGAAGTTTCTATCGGATTTCTTATTTACACCAGGGAATAGGGAGAACAAGTTAAATGCATTTTGATAGTAAAAAGAGGCAAGCAAACTCTTGCGTTATGTAGAATCGAAACTAAGCTAGAAATGACTTCTTGTTCCGCTGGTTCTCTTGAGGGGACGAGAGAGCCAATTTTTGAATTGTTCAATCTATCGAGGCGTTTTTCTTAATAAAATAATAGGACCAATCGAAAATTTTTGAATGATATATTATCCTGGCTGCAAAAAAAAATAAACTTTTCGAATTTTTTCCGTGGAGTTTACCTTTAAGAAACAGTAAATAAACAGTAAGAATAAAAAAAAAGAACTCTTGTTTGAAAATTAATTTTTAAAACTACTGTTAACGTTTCATCCTTTTCCTTGTAAGCGAATACTAAAAACCTGCGACTCGCTGGTCGAAAACGCACGCAGTGACATCTTGCGGATGCGCCAGAAAACTAGGCAAGTAATTACACTTACTATTCTATTCGTTATGGTATTATTGTACTCGGATTATACTTATGGATTCACAAAAGTGTCATCATAACACTAAGGACTGCGGGATATTTAGTCACTTAAATGTAATTTACAAAACGAGTTGTTTCCCATTTTTACATTTAAATGACCCCGATGGTCACCTGACATAACTCCCCTGGGCTGGCTTTTTATTCTCTGGAGATATGTTAATGTGCAACACGGACTGTTCTGTGCACATTGACTTTATTGCTGGTGTTGAACAAGAAATGTTCCCAAAAAACTTGGCGCGAAAATGAATTTGGCTTACAAGGAGACTTCACTTACATCCTCACCCGATGGCCCTGCTTGCGGCCATGGATGCTAGGTTAAATCATGATATTTCAAAGCCGAAGCCAGTAATTAGATTATGTGTTTTCTCGTGCACAGTTTGGTTTAAGAACACATCTCAACCTCGTAAAGCTTTATTATCCGACAGATTGTCTATGAAGATTTTAATGTAACAGGCCAGGTTGATTAAATGACCTACAAAAACAATGGGGTTATCCCGCGAACTAATTTTCCAGAGGGCGCACCTGTTCTATACGCTCTTCCGGTTTTACCGCAATAGCTCAGTATGCTTGTTTCTTGAAGATTAAGAGTGTAATTTAATTTAAAAAATGCCATGTCAATTTAAATGCCAAAAATTAAATGTCAATAATAGTTTTTAAACATCGATTTTTTGCATCTAATTTCTGAGTATATCATTATAATTATATTATTATCATTATTAACATCTGGTAATCATTTTCAACGATCTGAATTTTTAAGTTTAATATCAGTACCTATTAAAGAGTTAGTGTGATTCATTTTAATCAGGAAGGAGTATTACCTTTTTTTTCATAGCAGCTCTTACTATTCCTGTTAAGAAATATTGGGAGTATTTTACTTGATAGCTCATAGCCTCAACTTTCAAAGCGTCCATCAGCAGCTTTCCTCTTTTAATAGCTCTAACTTCATGATCGGCATTTTCACCCATGTACTGATTAAAATACGTTTTTAATATTGCGTTATTTATTACTGGCAATTCATTCTTCATGTCTGCCGTTAATTGCCTAAAACCGTTACAAGGCCAGTCAACTATAGTGGGCTCAGGTAATATAATTTCAGGCCCAGTAAAATTGAGATTTCTTTCGTAAGCTTCTAGCCTGGAAAAGGCCAAATTATGAATAAAAATTTCATTTTATTTCATTTCGCTTATCCAGTAAATTATCTTTACAGTTATTATACATCATCTTACCTTTGTATTAAATCAGTTTTCCGTCCTTTAGTCGTCGCATTGCGTTTTGCAAGCTCAGTTTTTAATTGAAATACTGTCCACGTATCATACGACGAAGCCATTATGAAGCTAGACAGCCTCGCTTTGAAGAGCGTATGTTACAGTGGCGCCATCTCTTGGATGCAGTTTTGAGGGATAACCCCATTGTCAGGTTTTCATTTATTCAGAAGTCCTGAATAACCTAACTTACAATTTTTCGTCAATAAAAAGTTTTTGTTAAGTGTTTAAAAAATTTACTCATTAAGAACGCCATTCCAAAATTTAAAAATAAATTGCCTTTGTCTGATCTAACCTGATATGATAAAATAGCGTTCTAATTACTCTTATATTCATTAATTTAAGGCCATTGCTGTCATAAAGAAAAGATCATTAGATATATTTTCTTCAAGAATATCTTATATAAAATATACGAAGGGTCATTTCTCCTTAATTAGTCGATTTTGAACACCCTTCCCTGGCAATGGAATGCGCCCGAGCCTATGTAATTCAGGTGGTGAATCAGTGGTCATTTCTTACATATTTGTTCAGGAAACGAGCGCTGAAAATTCACGGCATGACTAGGAAAATTAATGATTTTTGAAGAGGTATGTATGAAAGCTTTCCAAGGCTGAATTTAGTGTCATACGGATCGTGCAACAGTGGAAGACTAAAGAAATTTCGTTACGAAGGCTACTGTTAACGCCATTCTGGCTGACATACGTAATTCGGGCGTTCCCGATAAATTCACCCATGAAAAGCTACTTCGGAACAGACCCAACCCCATCCGTTCACCTGTCATAGTCAAAAAGATCAGGAAGATGGTAGGACAGGAAAACCCTCTGAGACAGAAGGCAGGAACATCTGCGTCAATGGTAAATCGCATAATTAAACCAACTTAGGCCTGAGAAAGTTCCATAAAGGCAGGGTTCATGCTCTTAATGAACATCACATCTGTGAACGCAAAAACAACGCCCGCAAACTCTACGAAGGCTACCTTACGGGCGAGAAATGGGGATTTGTTGTCACGTTGGATGAAGCGTGAGTTTAAGATTGTGGTAAGGTTCGTGCAATTGCCTACCGTCCAGCAGATGCGAAAGGCAGGACTGATTGGGTGCGCAAATGTCGTGAAAGTTTTCCGAAAGGCTTCATGTGGTGGTGGGGTTACTACAAGAAAGAACGTTTGGACCTTCGTCGGATGGAGAAAAACGCTAAGGTGAATGCAAATTACTACCAGGAGAACATTTTGAAACCTCTTAACATGTAGGAGATCCCGGCGTCGTACGAACAGGAGAGCAACAAAGTTTAGTTTATCAAGATAAGGTTCCAGGCACACTGCGCTCTCAACACAGAATTTCATGGCACAAATGGAAGAAGAGACCGGCATTCTTGCAATACCTTCTCTTGCATCTCTGTCAAGTCACCTGACGCCTCCCACATGGAGTTTGGAAAGTGTCCAAAGAGGCATGAAACGAAATTGCTCTCGCCGTCCTGCAAAGAAGTCTGCTAGCATGAAATTACGCTGCTGTGGGCTATTACCAGAAATCAGGGGAAACACATTGAACATAACCGGTAGGGGAGGATGAGGGGCTTCACGTGAAGTAACAATCATCCAAAATCGGCTAAGGTAAGGAGAAATGGCCCACTGTATACTCTTAGTAAAAAAAAAAAAGGTTGGCACAGGACTTTTGATCGGCGTCGTCTAGTGATGCAAGTGATCGTACCGTTCGCCGGGAGATCGTCGCACTTATTTTTCATGGACGAGCAGCAGCTCACCAGTCAAATATCACAGCCCTGAATGCGACCCGTCGGTTAGAGTGGTGTAAAGAAGGCCGTCACTAGACTCCAGAACAATGGAAACCATCCTATGAAGTGATGATCCCGCTAGCAGTTGTGGCGGTCTGAAGTCACTGTGAATTTGGCGAATGCCCGATGAACGATATTTACAGGATTGTGTCGTATCCACAGTGAAATTCGGGGGAGGTGACATCATGGTTTGGTCCTACTTTTCCTTGTATGGTCCTCTTGTTATAGTTCACGGAACCATGATTGCCAAAGCGTATCAAACAGCTCTGGATCATTAAGATCATATAAAATCGTAATGAATTCCATTATAATATTTAAGATAAATCGTTTCTGAAGAACAGCAATAAATTTTACTTTATGAATGTTTTCAATGTTAATTAGTTTGACGAAAGGCCAAGAAAAGTGCTAATTCTTCCCGACAAGAGGTAGTCTTCAGAGAGTACCTTTGCCATTCATTTAGAAAAAGAAAGTTGATGCTCTTTTAGATTTGTGTATATTTGGAATAGTGGTGAAAGGGATGAAGGATATTCCCTTTGTACCAGATTTATTTTGGTTTTATTTTCCAAAAATACCGAAAAAGGGGGTGGAAGAATTACCATGATTTATTTGGAGATTTGTGCTCTGCCAATGGTGGTTAAGGACAATGAATTGTTAAAAAACTGTAATTCAAATCCTCCAATGGCGTGACTTTTTTAAGTAAACAAACTTGAGAGAGTTTCCAAATATTACTTGGGTCATTTTAATTCATTTTAAAGTACCGATATATAAATTAATATTCTAAAGCTCTATAGCTCTAAAGCAAAGTCATGATTAGATAATTTTAACATCGTTGTTCTAGAAAAAAAAAAGAAAAACTTTTGGATGACAAGATTTTCATGAAAATAAGAAAAAGAAATCCATTTAAAAGTTAAAACAAGAAAGAAAACCAATCATCGTCGTCTTTGTACCGATTTTTTTTGCATGCCTATTTTATAAACAATGAAACGTATGGGGCACCAACAAGATAAAAACGGATTGATTATAATTTTGTAATCAATGTGATCGTCACTCCAGATTAATCGCATATGCTCCTTGAATCTGTTGGCTAAGTTCCTAGAAGTCTGACCCTTGTACACCATAGGGCATTGCGAGCACCTAGCCTCGTAGATCCCGGATTTCTGTAGATGTGGAATGTGGTCCTTAGGATTGATAAGAAGATGTCTCAACTGATTGGGGTTGCTAAAAGCTAAAGAGATATGGAACGGTTAGAAAATCGAGTTAAGGCCTTTTATCAGGGCATGGTTATATGGTACTGAAACAGTTCTTTCCTTGTCCTTTGTACTGTTCAAGGTGGAAATATCTGTAATAAACTTTTTATACTTTCTTTTCCTAACAAGATCCGAGTTCGTGCCTAACTAGTTCGTGCCTAAGTCCAGTTTTTGCTGAGATCTTCCTCAAAAATTTCGAAGAAAGACTCAAGAATTCAGATTTTTTTTTTTCTAAGATTTGGTATCGTTACGTCGATGACGTTTTTACTATATTCGACACTAAAATTTGTAACATTGATGATTTTGCTAAGCATTTGAATAGTTTCTGTCCCACAGTACAGTTCACGTTTGAGGTTGAAGCAAATTGTCAACTTCCTTTCCTTGATATTATGATCAAAAGGAACAAGGATTCTTTGTCCTTTATCGTGTTTAGAAAACCTTCTAATGGAATGAATTACATTCCGATTGATTCCAATCACCCTTGGAATCAGAAGCTCTCTAGTTTCATTTTTATGATTGATAGAGCTATTAACCTTCCCATGAGTACAACTAATTTCACTAAAGAAGTTGGTTTAATTAAAAAGTTAGCTGTGAAAAATGGATACAGCTCCAGAACCATTTTGTATCTAGTTAGGAAAAGATGATCTTTGTCTTTTAACAGCACGGGGAAGGTGATATTGACCGTGTTTTTTGATTGCAAAGGCCCGATTTTATTGGACTTTCTTGAAAAAGGCACCACATTTAACGCAGCACGATATGGGGAAACATAGAAGGCACTGCCCGCGGCCATCAAATGCAAGCGTTCTGGACTTCTTACAGAAGGACTGCTTCTTCTCCACGACAACGCGCATCCTCACACCTCGAAAGCAACAAAAAGTTCAACTTGGCAGCAATGCAGCATCCACCTTACAGCCCTGACTTTCACTGTTTGGGAAACTCAAGAAACACCTAAAAGGCCACAGGTTTCAGTCGGACGATGAAGTAAAGGAAGAGGTTTTGGAGTGGTTCCACACGCAACCGAAAGACTTCTTCCATAAAGGAATTACACGCCTTGTTACGCAGGGCACTGCATAAGTTGGTACAGGAGGCACTGCATTTGAAAGAACTTGAAAACGGCATCAGTTCCGAAGAATACGCAGTGTGTTTTATGGTACCATGAAACCAAGTCAGCCAATCACTATACAGCATTATTTTAGGACGGAATATGGAATATCACCATCGTTTTTTGTTTTTTTACGGTTGCACGGTGGTCCGTTACGGTCATTGGACATATCCCCCTAGGCTTTTTTTCTGTAAGGTTATGTCAAGAACAGAAGAACAGAGTTTTTGTAGCCTGTGTACCTGATTTGGGCACATTGTGAAGAAAGATTATCGACGCTATTACTCGTGTTACAATACACAAAAAATGTTGCAAAAGAACATGGCGCGAAATTAAATATCACAAAGACGTTCTGCGGGCGACAAAGGGTGCACTTGTAGAAGAGTTTTGACAGTGTAAAAAAAAACAAATATTCATGGCTTAGTCTTTTTCTTGAGGCCAACCATACGGCCGTAACTATAATAGTTTCTTTGTAATAAAATTTTGTAATGTTGGAAAGACTTTTTGACGATCTTGTATAAAGCTATGAAGAAGGAAAGTTTTTGTGAGAAGAAGGAAAGTTTTTGTGATCAAAGTGAGTCAATTGAGATCATTAGGATCGATAGGTACTTAAGTTTTCACAATGTGCATCCGTCTCTCTGTTGGTGCTCTAGAGTTCGAACGCTTCCGAATTTCGTCATTCGACAACTTAGGCAAAACGACAGCCTGAGTTCGTTGGTGGAAAAAAAAATCGGTGAACTACTTCCGGTTCACAAATAACAGAGGGGACCACGTTTTTCACTATACAATTCCATGTATAAATGGCCTGTCCATTGGTCAATGCTTTTCTCTCTTTGCCATTCGATAGCTACGGCAGACAAAAAGCTTGTGAATTAAGTGAAGACACGTGAAGGTCTTCTTTGGTGGTCAAAATCAGTCAAAATTGGTTCAATGGTATGTGATTTAGTGGTACCATTATGGTTCGTTGGAAACTTTCAATGCTAAAATATGACATGTATGATATCAAACAGCTTGGAATGACGTATCATGAATAATATAACAAAAATAATGTTGGCCAAAACTGGTTCATTGCACGCGTTTTAATGTACCAATATGGTAGCAGTGGAAACTTTCAATTTTCTCTTATATTGCAAATCTCTTGATCGAAGCCATATCATAGCGCGGTCCATATCATAGCAGCTTCTTTTTTTTAATAATCATTCGAGCAGGCTATCAAAATCTGTTTGTGTAGTCACGGAAAACTCTGTATAAGAGATTATATGAACAATTTATATATTATTAGGGTTATGCGGTAAATGTGCAATACAAATTCAATATTTTTTTTTTTTTTTTTTTTTACAAATTTTTCTTTTATTCTGGTTATGGCGACAGTTTTTAAAATGGTTGACTTGTTTTTTTCGTTTCAGATTCTGGATCGTCATTTGATCCGATATAATCAGTATAATATTGATAATCTAGTGGCGCAGCAAAAAATCCAAACCATTACGGGGACACTAGAAATTTCCCGATCGCCACCTAGTGAAAATACCAAAGGTACGTCTGACGATTCAAAAATTATTCTATTTTCTTTGTTAGCTTACTTACACCAGTATAAATTATTATAACTCTTTTGTAATTCCTAAGAAACCGTTAATTGATTTCAACAAATATTTCAGCTTTTCAAATGTTTCTGACGTATATTTCTAGCAATGTTAGGTCGTGGGTTACCTACAGTTTCACTATTCATTCAAGTAATGTTTCCGAAACAGTCTCCTGTTGTCTCGTTTCCATATTGGTGTGTCCCTATGTAAGATTTGTAATTTGCTTTATCAAGTGCCATAATTCGTTATCTGGCTTCTTTTGCAAATTAAAGTTTCTGTTAGTGATTGGGGAAGAGTAATAAACATTATTGGTGATTAGCTGAATAACAAGTTTGGAGTGGAACTTAGACACTAATTTCACAACGAGCTCTAATCACTCAATCCATTAACCTATGATATTACATAAAGATGAAAACAGCTATAGAGACTTACCAGATGTAAATTCCACCTCAGATACAGAGGGTTAAAACTCTAGTGCCAATAGTTTACCAAAAATGGTGTTTTTTGTGAATACGTGCTTTTACTCGATGGTAAGGTGTATTATTACCGTAAAATACAAAAACATATTTTTCGCTGTAGTGAATGCAGATGATCACGCAGATTACCATCAATATTTATGCCATCTTGCTTCTTTTCATACGACTATTAAGTGATAACAAAGCAGAACAAACTATTTTTTGCAGGCAAATATATTGTTATACAAAGATTTCTTAATATACTCTGCCCTGCCAAAAATATCCGGACACCCCGCTCCACGTGCCTTCTCTGGAAATGCCGTCGACAGTAACGCGTTGGGCCAACCTTTGCCGCAGTTACTGCTGCAACACGACGAGGAAGGCTGTCCACAAGTTGTTATACGGTGCCATTCGGTCGTCAAACGGTCCAGCAACTGATGACGATTCGTGGCCGGGAGCATGTGCATCCGTACACGGCAGGGTTGCCAAGTTGACCGGTTTCCGATTATTTTTAACCGGAAATTTTAAGAAAAAACGGATTTTAACCGGAATTTATTGATAACCGGTTTTTTAATCGGAAATTTAAATTTTGACCACTTTTTAACCAGAATAAATTTACTTTTCATGTTTGTTCTGTACCATTATGCCAGTCAGTGAATAATGAATGTCGCCTCTAAGAATCCTGTACCTGTTTGGTTGAAAAGTATTGCATGGATTCCAGGTGTTTATATTTGGGTTATGAATTCAATGAAATTGCCAACCAACTGACTCCTGAGGACCTAACTGATGTGATAGAAAGGTGTAAAATATTTTTGCTAACCTTAATTTGTCAAATTAGAAGTCGTTTGCCAGGCAATATTCATATTCTAGAGAAACGTACCATTCTCCACCCTAAAATAGCTATATCACAAGCTAAACCTAACATTTTAGAGATTGGTAATTTATTTTCAATGTTTAAAAATAATTTAAATTAAATTAAAAGCGAGTGGATGAACTTAAGCAAACAAAACTGGGAACATGTTGAACGTTGGTATATAGTGGACATTTCGGGCTATCTTTTGGTGCACTATTTTTATGGAATACTATAATGATATGGAGTTCATATGAAATTAAAAATTTTTTGCATTCGGTCCGAATTACACAACGGGTAGTGTAAATTGAACCAGGTGGTCCAGTTTACACAATAGACCGATTAATAGCAGAAACTTTGTTTTAACATATGTGTTTATTAGTGCACTGTGAAAAAATACAAATGATCAGCAAATACTAAAACGATGAAAAAAGGTAAGATTGTTATAAATGCAGGTATCTTAATTAAATAGCGTGTGGGTTAAGCTTATATATTTAATAAGTTGATACAGTATACTAGAATGAATATTAAGTTTCAAATACAAGATTTTGCAGGTTGGATTTGTCAAAATTACACAAAGTACACTACATGATCAAAGGAGTTGGGACACCCCTGTGAACACCTGGGGTGTTTTTCCTGGACTGGACTGGGCCCGCTCCTCAATGCTGATGGCTACAGGACCATTCTGGATAACGGGGCACTTCCAGCGCTGTGGGAACAATTCGGTGACGGGCCGTTCCTCTTCCAGCACGGCAATGCGCCTTGCCACAAAGCAAGATCCGTATCCGACTGTTTTGACGAGATGCGGGTTGAAGAACTGGATTGGCCCACCCAGAGTCCTGATCTCAACCCCACTGAACATCTTTTGGACAAATTGGAACGACGTGTGAGATCCAGGATGGTTCGCCCTACATCTGTCCAGGAACTGACCACGACACTCCTCGAGGAATGGAGGTCAATACCTGTGGACACATACCGTAAACTTGTGGAGAGTATGCCATGTAGGGTGGAGGCAGTGATAGCAGCTCGGGGTGGTCCTACACACTACTGATTGAAGCTTTTTGCGGCTTTACGGTAGAGCAACAGGTGTCCCAACTCTTTTGATCATGTAGTGTACATAAGGTCCAATTACACAACACGCCAACAATTCTAAAATCAAAAATGGCGACCAACCTTCAAAACCTTTCCAACTAAAACCATGCCTATTAACAAGTACATAGACCCCTTTTCTTTAATCCAACCCTGTTACACACTGGCACTGACACTTATAGTTACATACAGTAGCGTGCTGGCAAATGTTTAACAACCGGCTCCACGACTACTCGATTGGAACCGGAAGTTGTTACTGAAATATTGCAGGCCGGAACCGGAAGTTGTTATTGGATATCAGAATTGAGATTTCAAATCTGCAATAATTTTTGAGATTTTTTTACAGATTTGTAAGATTTGTGGGACGGTGTACGAGATTTTTCTATATGACGGATACCTTGATTGCCTCTCAGTTGCAGTGTTACATTATGCGATGGAATTTTTTGACAGAAATCTGTGGGGTTTTATCTCCAAACAATATACAGGGTGTATCTAAAAGGTCTTACAAACTTGGAGGGGAGGTAGTATGGGTGATTCTAAGCAAAAAAAGTTCATATGAACATGGGTCCGAATTTGAACGCTAACTGAGATATGAACAGAAATAAAAATGCCGCCACCAAAATCAACAAGCTAATAACTCAAGTTTGTAGCATCTAGAATGATGAGTTTTGGTACATAAAACTGTGTGTACCGTTAAAAATTGATAAAATTCCAACTAGTAGTTTCAGAGTTACGCGTTCAACATCGTAACCCGTGCTCACATGCGATTTTGCTCACGATTTTAACCAGCACTTGCTACGATTTTGACTGCGTAACTCGGAAACTATTCATTTGAATTCGATCAAATTTTAACGGTCCACACAGTTTTATGTACCCTGTTGTTTTACCAACTTAATCATTCTAGATGTTACAGAACTTGATTTATTAACTTGTTGATCTTGGTGGCAGCATTTTTATTTCTGTTCATACCGGGCTTTGCAAAAGTTCTGTTACACTCTTTACATTCCCCAAAAAATGGACTGCTCATGATTTGGATAATTCCATTTCCACAAAAGGATAAAATAATATATTGGAAATTACGTGTTAACCTCTGAGTCATCCTAATGTCCACGACAAAAGCGATGGAAACGAAACGAGTAGAGATCGCTGCTCTCCTGCGCGCGGGCCAAACGAGATTGCCAAGCTCCTCAAAGTCAGCCGGATGACCATCCACAGAGTTGCGGACAGGCTCAAGAATGGGAGAGACCTTAAAGATCAACCTCGTTCAGGTAGACCTCAAGTCGTCAACCGTTTGGCTGTGAGAAAAGCCTTCGAACAAGACCCGACGCTCAAAATGACTGCGCTCGCAAAGAAAAAGAAAATTTCGGTGTCCACAGTGTTCAAAGCGGTCAAAGAAGAAGGTGGAAAGAGCGTGAGGCCTCTGCTGACGGATCGGATACGGGAACAACGTCGGGAGCGCTGTCGCCGTCTTCTCAACGACTTGAAGAGTTATGGCGAGCGAATTGTCATTTTCTCTGACGAAAAGACCTTCACGGTCGATCCTGTCGTCAACAAGCAAAACAACTGCGTGGTAAGCTTCGGCCAGGACATCTCCAAGGTCCGCTACGTGTCTACAACCAAGCACCCGGCCTCTGTGATGATGCTCGGAATCCTAGCGTCGAATGGCGAGAAAATGCCACCTGTGTGGTTCCCAAGTGGATACCGGCTAACGGCGGCTGATTACAAGGACATTCTGGCCACAAAAGTCCTTCCCTGGGTGAAGACATGCGGACTACATCTTTCAACAGGACGGTGCCCCTGCCCACACGTCCAACACTGTGCAAAACTGGTTGGGGTCCAACATGACCTTCTGGTCGAAGGGCTTTTGGCCTCCGCTGTCGCCAGACCTCAATTCACTTGACTACACCGTGTGGGCGCATGTCGAGGGGAAGGCCTGCAAGGTCCGTCACAGCAACGTCGACGAGCTGAAAACATCTGTCAACCGTGTGTGGACCAGAATGAGGAAGGACTACATTTGCAAAGTTTGCAAGGCTTTTCGGCCTCGTCTGGAGCGGGTTCTTGATGCAGATGGTGGCTACATTGATTAAATGACTAATTACATGATGGCACAATAAAAACATGTCTAACTGCATCGTGAACATCGTCGTGTCCATTTCTTTGAGGGTCGTCACGAGTGTAACAGAACTTTTGCAAAGCCCGGTATCTCAGTTATCGTTCAAATTCGGACACACGTTCGTATGAACTTTTTTGCTTAGAATCACCCATACTACCTCCCCTCCAAGTTTGTACAGACCATTCAGATACACCCTGTGTTCATGAATTAATGTGTAAAAAATAATATTTCAAATTTTTCATGTCTTTGTTGAAATTCAACAAACGGCTCGGAAAATATTACGAAGTTCTACAACCGGCGCGCGCGAGCCGGTGCGAGCCGACTTCAGCACACCACTGGTTACATACACGATTACTATCTTATCTCAAAGTAACATGAGACCGTACCAAAAGAGAAAATTTGATATATTTTCACCAATACTCAAGCAATACAACCCGTGTTTTTCATACGCTTGATCATTTTTCATTCAGGAGAGTGGCGCCATCTAACGTGCAATTGTGTAAAATAAAGCTGGCTCGATTTGCAAGACGGTCCGAATTACACGGGTCTCCCTTACTGTTTTTTATTTTGCATTTTAAAATCTTCTACAGTATAAATTTTAACTACTTGAAAACTGTTTCAAAAAAATGTAACAATTATTTAATTAGAAACCGATTATCAAACTGAAACGCAATCATTTTCAAAGGTTAATTTGCGAATACTTGGTTCGTACTGTCGCGTCTCAGACGACAAACCGGAATGACGTCACGAAACTTTTGAACGGAGTCTGGGATCGAGAAACAGGACTAGACTTTTTTTGCTCAGAATTTCACCCTTTTCATCTTGGCACGACCTTTTAGAATCACCCTGTATATACAATGACAATAAAAATAAAATTTAAACTCATGCGCTTTAACATTGCCTCTTTAATGGAAAAATGTAAAGTTCAAAGTCATATATTAAAAAATATGCAAATATTGAGATTCCAGCTTGAAATGGTTCCATTTGTGTTTCTTTGCAGACGTGGAATACTGGATCGAGTGGGCAGGCGTCAAGGCCAAGATCAAGCGACCGGACATACGGACGACGAACGGCATCATACACGTTATCGACTCAGTTCTTATGGAACAGAGCGACATCACGTACACCTCGAGGGCGTCAGAGCTGTGTTCCGTGCTGACGACGGCGCTCGCCATCCTGTTCGTCCATCTTATAGCCTAGGACCCAGCGAACTTCCAGAAAGTAACTAAGCTAACCAACGAAAAAAACCACCAAGTAATGGAGGAGGAGAGAGACAACAAAGACTAAAAAGCCTTCGTTCATTCGTTCGTTCGTGCGCCCTTCGTAACTTTCTTCGCTGCTGCTCCTGATGATGGAGACATTCTAGAAAGACACGTTTCGTTTCCACGAGGTTTTCCTTTTTTCTCATTCAAAACGTTTAACAAACTAATTCTTTTAAACAGAGCCACCCTCTTGGAGAAACCTCTGGTAAAAATATTAAAAATACAAAAAAAATAAAATAAAAAAAAAAGTGGAACGGTCTTTCAGACAAATGACCTCGTCATGTTTTTAGTTGTTGTTGTTGTTGTTTTTATTTTATTTTACTTTACATCAAAGAAACCTGTGCGCTATGACTATGATTCGTAATGCTATTAAAAATTTATACCAATAGGAGGCCTAATTATTATTCTTATATGTTTTAGCAGGCCAAATATCTTTGTTTATTCAATTATCAACGGCCAAAACTTATTGAAGTTTTGTTTTTTTTTTCTGATATGGAAATCAATGATTACAAAACTTACTATATAGGTATTCTATATTGTAACAATTTGAGCGGTTTGATTTGGTTTTGGCTATGCAAATAAATTACATGCTATAGGCCTAATATATTAAACTTGTGTTGGGAAATGCCACGACGACATGTTCGTTAGGGTAGTTCCTTTTAAAGATTGAAGGAAATCTTTGTTTGTCAGAAAATTGGAATCTCTATCGCGTTAGGGTTTTTACAATGAAATTTCACTCTAATCTTAATTCACTCCTTATTTGTTGGTTGTAATTGATGCATTTTTGTAATGCCTATCGTTGGTGAAAAGAATCTGTGTAACACATCCATTAGGCATTTGATAATGAATTCATTAGCTAGTTAAAAAAAAAACAAGAATAATTTACAAAAAATTAAATTGAATATAATTCTAATTTAATTGTTTTCTTTTGCAACGAATTCTATTGGTAACAACAGAAATTTGACTACTTACAAGGAAGGCTTAACATAAACCAGAAAAGATTGCTATTGAATGGCAATTGCACCCACAATGAGAACCGTCTTTTTTATACAGTTTTAGGTTGTAAATCTACAACCCTTTCTTATTAAAAATTTCATAAAATGGAAAAAAATCAAGATTAGTCACACTTTTTTAAAGCATTTGGTTTCAAGATAGGTTCCTTCTTAAGAAACACTGGTTTTGTAAAAAAAAAAAAAAGAGATAAATGATAATTTAATTCTCAGGAAGAAAATAAAAATACGACACAACCGAACATTGGATTTAAATAATATTAAACCTGAAATATTTTAGTTTTCAACCTCTTCATCAGTATAAAAATGCAAAACCAGCAAATCGTTTTAAATAATAGTTTAAAAAAAAAGTAAAGCTTTCTTCGTGAAAGATCTAAGGGATTTATTAGAAACTAGAGGAACCCTCGTTTATACCCATTTTGCATCCTTGGTAGATGGTGTCGAGGGGGGGGGGGGGGTCCTCAAAGGAGCCAATTATAACAAAAGTCTATTTCTGACCTAACTATCTTCTCAGGTTTAGTTTACATGTGAAGAAATGAGATTTTATTTCCCATTTTAACTTTCAATCGATAACTGAGGCTTAAGCTTCATGACTCGACGCAAGTCGGTGACCGTATGACAAACGAAAACACGTAAATTAAATGACATTAAGGTAGTTTTAAAAATCGAATAACCCCAACAACAACAACGTCGTTAAGAAAACTATTTCGTTTTTATAAACATCATATATGTTTTATATCTTGTATTTTTATGTTTATGTAATAGTATTTCTGAAAAACTTTTTCTGACCTTCGAATACGTACACTCTTAAGAGGTTTGTCCAAATGTGTAGAGGTGAATTTCATGTCTAACTCGGTTTAGAACCTTCTAAAGGTATGGGGAAAGCGGTTTTATGGTGGTAAAATCAGTGTGTAAGGTCAGATATATGTTGTGAAATGGCTTTCACTCCTTTTTAAACCCATGCTTCCACGTTGTGTATAACCACGTGAAAGCATGAATTTAATAAGCGGTGATATCGTAGATTTGACAATTCAAACTTTAGATATCTTCGGCATTACCATCTAACGACTTTATGATAACTTCTTGAGAGCCTATAATTTTTGTTATTATAAAGTTATTATAAAGTCGTTATGGAAATATGCCACTTAAGGCAAGATACTTTAGGAGTTTTCAAATATAGTTGACTAAGTCAATCGCAACATTGTAAGATATTTCAGTATTTCTTCAAGAGTGCACGTAAGGTCTGTTTGCATTAATTCATATCAAAATTTTCATTTAAGTGACACTGTTATTGTTGTTTAAGAGTTTTCCTTCGATCCTATTTAAACAACTTTCGTCTATGAATCAATAAATCAATCGATCGATCGTTGGAATCATCAATAAACGTCGTTGTGGTGAAACTTCCAAATTATATTTCCAATTTATTGTGTTTCTTTTTTTGGGGGTTTAGTTTTATTATTTTAATTGTTTAAAGTCTCGTGTGCGAGTGAAGCCTCTTGAATTGGCTGTTACCTCCTTGTCTCGTTTTTACTGTCAAAATAAGTCAACAAAATAAAGTTTTAAAAAAAAATGTTAGATTTTTAGATTATATATATATATATAAATATAAATATTAATAAATAAAAACAGAATGAGATTTGTTTTTTCTTTTTAAAATCATGGTTTTAAATAAATGAGTGGCCTGATGTTTTGTAAGAAAAACTTTTTGACTGTTGCTCACAAATATTTCTTGATGAAAACTACAAAAAATGTTTTTTGAGTAAAAAATACAAACAACCAAAAAAAAAAAAAAACAAACAAAAAAACAAACAGCTTTGAATCCAACGTGATGAAACTTGCAGCTATTTAAATAAAACTACAAGAAATAAATTAAAAATACTTCTTTAGATATGTTGGTATTTGTATATAATAATAAATATATATATATAAATAAAATGAATATATATATAAATATATATATATTGAAAAAACAAAGATGTCTATTATTTATATTTATCGTAAAAAAAGGATTAAATGAGTTGTTTATTCATTACCATTTTATTATGATTTTTCGTTTAGGTTGAAAATGATGATGCTTCAATGGCTATAACTTAAGAGTTTCTTACGAGTATTTTTTGTATAATAAAACTGTGTAATGGATGGCTTTGTTAAGAAAACAAACCCTTTTTTATGTATCACAAATGAATATTATTGTTTCTTTTTTTACCTGATTAACCAGCTCCTCACATAAATCCCAATGCATACATAGTCATTTCCTGATTTCCCCACCTCCTTTCTTCCTTTTATGGTGTGAATCTGTTTTTCACAAAGCAAAATATCATTTCAAGTTCGTGTGTAAATAAAGTGACAACAAATCTAATATTAATAAATGAATTGTAAGCGTTTCTCACCCCATTCCCAGTTGTTCTCCTCTTTCGTTGTACGTTACTAAAAATTTTGTACACGAGTGGTAGTAAACGATTTTTCCTTTTATTTTTAAAATTTCGTATAAATTTTCGCAAAACTGAAAATTAAAAAAAAAATAGCAATTAAAGGTGCTTTTTGTTTTGCTTAAATCAAGTCTTGTGTTTTATATTCCGCGATCTACGCAAAAAAAAAGGAAACTTGACAATATAACTTGGTCAGTAACTATTCTAATGTCCTTCACCGACGGCTTTGGGTGCTTTCAAAAATCTCTGAAGGGATCAGAATTATTTCCACATTTCATTAGGTTTCAAATTTGTAGTCTTTGGAAGTCAATCTATTTACGAGCATATAAATAGGCCTCTGAAAACAAGCGTACAATAAAAATTTAAAGTACAGTGAAGGATTTGTTAAGCAGTAAGTTGTCGGTTCCAAATCCGATGCAGTTTCTTTGAAATTAGTTTTCATGAATGAATCGAAAAGTTTCTTATGGGAAGATTGAAAATTGATTGCTATCTATATGTAAAAAAAATTTAGTCAGGACCTTGATAAATGTTGTCATAGGCGAGTGATAAAAACGTTTCATCTGTTTTTATCATTACATTTCATAATTTTTTTTTATTTCAATAAGAATCATACGTTGAATTAAATAATACAATTGAATTAACACTTCAAAAGATAAATAATAAAAAACAAAAATTCGTAAAAATGATAGATTTATTAATTTTAAGTTTATAAAGAAAACCAATTTAATAATTTTTAAATATAAGCCTGATGAAGGACTCAGCGCAGTCCGAAAGCTATAGGTCTTGATTTATATTTGTATGTAAAGTTTTATGTTATGGCAATTCTTATTTGATACATCTCACAATTTTTGGTTGGACTGCACAGATAGTCTTGGACACTTATTGCCGTTGTCTTTCATGAGAAGATTGGCTTTTAAGTACTTGCGTAAAATCATTGCTCTATTTCAAGAAATTTCTTGTGCTCAGATAAGCTAAGTGGTGTTTTTCCGCTTAAATTATTTATGTTCAAAAATATTTATTTTCAAAACAAATTGTTATTAGGCCTGTAAATTGTTTTAAAAATTTTCTGATTTCAGCTGGATTTCAAAATTATTAAATTGGTTTTCTTTATGAATTTAAAATTAGCAAATCTGTCATTTTTATGAATTTTTGTTTTTGATTATTTATCGGTTAAAGTTTTAAGTCTCTTCAATTCAATTTTTTGATTTTGTTTTCTTTTGTAAATTTATCATAAATCATGTACTCCACTTAATTCTGCTCCTAGACCAACCTATATTCTTGTTACTTATATCCTCTGTATATAATAATTGGTTTTTAAAGTACATCTAACGTACAGTAATTTTTGGGGTATAATACGCACCCCCTCCCCACTTTGACCTTCCCTCCCGACCCCTCCCTCTAAAAAATATATATATTTTTAATTGTATCTTCATTGCGTTTATTTTCAGAATATTAAATAAAATTTACATTTTATAATAAGTAGTATTGATTTTTTTTAACTTTTATTTTTTTCCCCTGCGTATTATACCCCGAAAATTGCGGGGTAATAAGTTTACTTTGAAAGTATGCATCTTTGAAACGTATCCTATCTTACTTTATCTTCTTCAATATGAAAGTAGCTTCATATGATTTTACTTAAAAGTACGCGCTCTATCAGGCTCAGAGATAAGATAGATTGGAATTCCGATGACATCCCTCAAAAATCGCTTTAATCTTAAGCTCATGAGGTTTAGTAAAAGCCGTAAAATCATAAACATTACGCGAATAAGCTAAGAAGGACAGCCCATACAGTTGTAAAGGCCGATAACATTAAAATGATCAAAGGGCAGCAATTAATTTATTATCCGAGACGGGGGTGATAGGAAGAGGAAGTTACTAATAAATCATCTCATCTGTTTTCGAAAGCATTCATCATACATCACAGCATTTCTCTCCCGCCTTCAGTTATTATAGTTTCTCAACGAAGTGCCATTGCTGTCACTTTGCATAAAGTGTTATTGAAGTCCACTCATATTTCAATTGCGGTTTAGCGTAGACCCAAATCATCATCTGATCCATTTTACCATTATAAGGACAAATACCCACCAAATGAATGTCCACTCTAAGTTTCTAAACTTCCTATTGAACTACACAACTTTAGCTATGATTTCAGCGGCTGTGATTACATCGTGAAACAAATATATCGTTGCATTTATACGACTCAAATTTTTCCAAACATGTAATATATGTTAGTGAATCACCACGAATGGTAAAACTTCATAACCAGTAATTTCCAATCGTGATAATCGACGCTCTAATATCTCAATATCATATAAATAAAACGAGTCGGTAATGCTAATTTGCCAGTTTTTATTTTGAAAATATCCGCATAAAAAATTCGAGATCCGTACGTATATGAGTAAATCATTCATTAAATCCAATTTAATGAATGGCGAAGCTTACCTTCTAAAATATTAATTACGCAAAAAGGAAAGCTCCGACCGCCTTTGACTGGGTGGGTTATCGATCCATTTCGGCTTTTTGAACGCACCCGACGGCACTAGTCGAATCGAGTGTTGCAAGCTCCTCGCCGTAGAGTAGAATAGCATTACGAAATGCACCTTAAATTTTTTTTTAAAGTTTCTACTGTTAATTGAATGCGTTGTGACTCCGAAATATAATGTTACATACATCTGTGTGTATGTTTGTATGTGCGTATGGATGTACGTATGCGTATGCATGTGTGAGTACGAATAAAACCAGCAAAATCGTTTATATGCTGCATGTTCTTTGTAAGGATTTGTTTTTGATTTCTCATGAAATCTCCAATCCCTAATCCCAACATTTTGTCCCTTCCTTCCGCCGAACTGCAATTTAGGATAAAAAATTGTCACCTTCTTTATGTGTGGGAGGAGAGATGGTGCTGGAAAAATAAAGTAGCAACAGGTTTCAACTGGGTTGAAAATATCAGTAAGTGATTTTTATGTGCTTCATGTATTGGTTTTTATTTCTATGTTTGATGAAAAATCCATAGGGATTAAAATAGCAACAACCTGTATGTATAATCTCCAGATATTTATGTCCTAATATCAGTACAGCTTTAACTGTTCTTATATAAATTTGTATTCAAATACATCATTCATTTATTACTAACCAATAATATTTAGTTCCTTTTATGAAACAAATACAGCTTGTATATTTTAAGAATATTGGTACAACTTGTAGTGTTAGAAGGACAATGTCGCTCTCAGCGACGGTGTTATTACAGTGAATGAAACACAAAACAAAGAACTTTATTTATCACATTTTTTTATTTTTATCAATTGATTTCTGAGTTTTCTTTGGTTATTCATGTTTCGCATGTCCACTTTTTATTTTAGATGATTCTGCACGGTTAGTCCGATTCTTCATTTTGTTACGTTTTAATTAATGGAAATGTGTGGTTCTTACTTAAAATTAAAATATGTGTATTAAATTTAAATTAAACTTATACTGACTCCTTTAATTCTGCAATCGACGACATCAAATCCAGCCCCTGGTGACCTGTTGCAATGGATGGCCTTGACTAAAGAGTGAAACCCAAATGTAGTAGACGACTATGTTTAATAAAAATTTCATAGAAATGTTTATGCGTTTCCGTTTTATTTCTTTATTTCGTTTCCGATAGTGGAATGAACGTTGAAAATAATTAGAAAAATGTCATTGATAATAAGTGTTTCCCCCTTAAGCACAGAAGAGTTGTGTAAGAAGATAACCACTCCAGATTCATGATATTCCACTGATAAGTAAGTAATTTATGCAAAAAGGTAAGCGATTTTTATAGTTTTCTCGTATTTTTAAGCGAAGGCGTTAAGATCCCAATGCATATGAAGAGCAGTTTGGTTTTAAAATGTCTTTATTTTTTTTATTACTTCTCTTTTACAGTAAGAAGAACTCGAGTACATTCGGAATATCGGAGTAACCTAATCTGCTATTTCCTTAATATTCAGTTTATGCTCATTTTATGGTTGCTAAGGTAATGTCTGTTGACGCTTTCGAGATTTGGTATCTTGAAGTGGACTTTCCACAATAATTCCAGGTCTGCAAATTTTAAGTTTAGGAACGTTGTTTTAATTTTAATAGTGACTTAGTATAAATTCGGCATGATGAATTCCACGATATAAATAATAGGCTTAATTCCACTTTTTTATGAATGCTCTAGATTTTAATCTTGCTAATACTGACTACAGATTAGGTTTAACTCTTCATCAAGATTTTTACCGATAAAACTTAAAATTCTCTGATCTTAGATTTTAATTATCAGTTTAGTTTATAAATTTAATAATATTTTGATTTTTCTAAGTTTTGTGTTTTATGTTGTTGAAGGTTCGTCATTCATTTCTCTTTTCATTAAAGAATAATAAAATAACCGTTTTTGGCACCTGCTTCTCTTTGCTTTCAATCACAGCTGCCAAAGCTGCTCGAGACATTTGTACTACACTCCGCGTTTGTTAGTTTTAGGAACGTGTAACCGACAAGAAAATACTTGAAAACAACTGCACGGTCAATACACAGTTTTACTTTAAGCTGATGCACTGGTTCAACGACTGGTGACACGACATGCTTCTTCAACACGTCGTGTTGGGATTTTGTCCGTTGGGGAGCAACGGAGGGATCCATCCGCTTTTCTCTTTGGCATGAGTTTTCCCTTTGTTTTGACAACACACTTAATTTATTAACTGTTCAAGCGCAAAGTATATTGTTACTCGTGGAACGGAGTAATTGGGCTTCAGTTAGGACTGTCCATTATATTAAAACTAAAACTGAGCATGCCGTTTTGCGAACAAATCTTACGTTGTAGCGCAAACCGGTTTTCAAATTTGAAATCAGTATGTTGAAATCGGTAAAAATCACTAAAAGAACCATCGCCGCAGAGCTGTGTTATTGGATTGTCAGATAAGTTTGTTCTATTTTTTCAATCTTTATTTTTCCTTAAAATATCCTTTTTCATTCTTCGTGGATGTTGGGCCAATGTTTCATTTGCTTGTCACTACCTCGACGTAGAAATGACCAGTTTTTGACTTTAAGAATTCATCGAGCCACGTTTTCAGTTCCACGTCGTTGTTAAGGGAAAAGTCTCGCAGTCTGTTGAAGAGCAACCGGAAGAAGTGATAATCTTAAGGCACTAGATGAGCATTATATGCTGGGGACGGTAGAACTTCGTAACCGAGCTCTTCAGTAGCAGTTTTGTCAGATTAGCGACGTGAAGGCTAACGTTGTTATATGGAAGAAGCATGTTTTGTCAACGGTCTTTGAACCAGTACATTGATCGTGTTGTTTTTTCAAGCATTTTATAGTGGATTCCACCTTCCTAATCCCACTAAACGCGGAGAATATTTGAGTTCTAATTTCTGTACAGTTCTTTCAGTAATAGCGCGTTGTCCGTACTCAAATAGCGGTGGCGGTAGCGAAAGTGAGAAGAAAAAAAAACATGGCGGTAAAGGGGAAGCCAAATCGATAACAGAGGTCGCCAAAGAATTGCAGTTACAGCATTGTTTTTAAGCACAAAACCTTAAATTATTCGTCTCGAAATAATTTATAAGAGTAGGTAAGCATCCATGAATATTTATTTTATTTAAGATTATAAAGTACTGCGATACAGGCATATTCGTATTCTCGGCTGCTGGCCCGATCAGATCACTGGATAGACTTCCCCTCGTTTCTCTCGCGAATACATGACTTCAGCCCGGGAAAATTTAAGAAGATTACCGAATTAAATTAATATAATAAAATAATAAATTAATGAAATAATTATTAATTATAGCTGCCGCCACATAAGTTGAACGACGGGATGACGTCATTTCTAACGCCAGCCAATAGACGTAAATCGCTTAGCTATTCCATGAAACGTCCGCTTTCGTTTTCCAAACATTGTTCTCGTATTTATATTTAGTTTGTATTTTCGTTTTTTCTTTTAAATAGATAAATGAAATTAATAAAAGAAATTAATAAATTACTAAATTTAAAAATGACGCAGAATAGTCGACTCGAAGGCAATTTGTTTTATATTATGACTTTTAATAGGCTTTCCACGTTTCAACGATATCTCCACTATAACTATAGTAGAACAAGTGCATCATGGGTAAAATCCAGACAAAGCATATTGATGAGAAGACTTACTGCGCATTTCAAAAAGATCGTTCAACTTACGTGGCGGCAACTATAGTATACAGATTTTTGTACTTTATGGCAATTAGCTAATTTTAATAATCTACCGTGTGTCTCAAAAGTCGCGTGCCAAATGGTTTATTGGTTGCTTTGATTTTGTAAGTGAAGTAGAGGAATGCTGATACCAAAACAACGTGTAGAGCTGATATTTCTTTGTACAGAACATCTCGATAAACTGCAGAGGAATTTCATCGCCGGCACCCTGATATTCCCAAGCCCTCTCATCAAACTGTGGACAGCATTCCACCAGGTACACTTTTACGCATGGCAGAAGAAAATTTGGATCGTGTGAGACATTGTCTTCGAGTGCATGATGCACATTTTGAACATGAACGATAAGCTTGCGAAACCGTGTGAACATAATGCCGACATTCATAAACTTTTCATGAGGCACGCGACTTTTGAGACACACGGTAGCCTGTTTTTAAAAAATGTGAAGCTTTCACGTGAAGTGGATTCGCGTGTATCGTTGAGTGGTGAAAGAAAAAAGTTCCGTCAAGCTCATTAATACACACACCGCTTTAACCATGGGCGTAACAATGGAGTCTTTATGGTTATGTGCGCTCAATTTTTTTCGTTTTCGCGGTTGATTTTGAAGGAAAGAAAATGTCGCGATTTTTTATGTTGCAAACATCAATAGTAACTTTAAGTGAGTAAAATATTTAAATTTGATGTGAAACTTTCAGATACAAGTTCAGAAGATTTCCTTGTCAGTACAAATGTCTCGAGCGGCTTTGGCAGCTGTGATTGAAAGCGAAGAGAGGCGGGTGTCAAAAATACACTCCATCGTCATACAGGTGAAAAAAATTAAATCAAATTTCAAAAACAATGAAAAAATTTGTAGTGAAAGAATAATGCTATAGAAAGGAATCGAACGAACTTATCTGACAGCCCGATACAAATAATCGTATAATTCAAGAATTATTGGCAAACACACTAAGAACTAGAAGACTTTGTAATTTTATCCCAAGTTTCTGAATTTAATTGATTGTATTGATAGAATTTACGCTTAAGTATTCTAATCTTATTAATCGAATCAAATCAAGTGACATTCGCTTAAACATTTTGGAAGTGCATAAATCTAAAATGAAAGTGAAAGGAACAAAATGGATTTATTACGGGTAATATGAAACATTTTTTTTTTACCTAAGCCCAAATGAAATATTGATTTGAAAAAGGCAGCATTTTCAGTCTTCTTAGAATAAAACTCTAATTTAAGTTAAAATCAAGCGATTGCATGTAGTCGAGCTGATTTGCAAAGACATAGGCTTATTAGTTTCCTTTTCGTGTCATTTCCAGTATTTTACATCAAAAGAGACCAGAGAATAGAAACTTTTCCTGTTCGATGTAGAAGTTAAATTGTTTTAAAACTTCACGGGGGATTTACTTAATTTTAAAAGCGTGTTCCTCGTTTAGTGTAATTCTCCCAACGGAATCACTTATTTTTCTATCCGTGTTCTTCGCACCTCGACTGCCAGGATAATGTTTTCGACCTGATTTTTTTTTAACGGAAATGCTTGTCCTTCGTAATCTTTCCTTCCAACAGAAATTCCATTTTCGGTCCTAAAAGTCTGCATTCTCTGGACTGTTCTATTGAGAATTGCAGCCACATGAAGAATGCGCAGATTTCTTATCTGAATTCAATTTAAATCTCCTAAATCCACGAGGAATGTTTCGAAGCTTGTGTGATTTGAAGCCACGCCAGTCACTTGAACCATCCTTCGATACGCTAGTTACTTCCGCTCTTCCACTTCTTTATTACGCCATCCTGTTGACTAGTTCGTTCTTATCGTTCTCTTTGCTTATTCACTTCAAATTCCTTTCTCTCCTTTTCTACCTGTCTTTTTTTCCCCCTACCTGTTTGTCTAAATCCTTTCCGTCTTTTGTTTTAAATATCTCGCATTCTGCTTCTAAAAAAAGCCATGTTTAATTAAATTTTTCGCGCGCCTCGCGCAATTAATCATTTTTATCTTGATTTGGTTTCAAATTAGTTCTTTTTGTTCTGCTTTCTTAAGGTATACATAACCTAGTTCATAACGATCAGCTGGGGGCGCAGGTCTTACGGCTCTCGAGATCATCGAGTCGCGGGTTCGGATCCTGCTGTCTGCATGGACTCTTGCGTTGATTCTCCAGTCAGCATGCGAATGGCAATTATTACATGCTGAAAAGCATATACTGGTTTGGCTCTGTTTGTGTCTGTCTGTCTGTCTGTCCGACGATTACTCGAGAACGCTTTAACTTTTTCAAATTCTGCTTTCGCTCTTCGATAGAGACCCTTCCTGAGCTCATCTGATTAGTTAGTGCGATATATATCAACTTTTGATGAGCTCTCGTGGACCCCTTCAAGCACGTGCACCAATGTTAAGAATATGAACTTAGGGCATGTAATATATCAATCGATTCCTACTGACGAGTCATAAGTGAATACAGTGTTACTTTTTTGTTTATCATTTAAGCATTGTTGATGGCAGCTTGGAGCACGTGCCCATTATGAAGCTTTGTTGATGCACGTGATCATTCGCTTTAAAATTCAGTGCTGTTAGGCCTATTGTTAAATGTGGCTAATTAATGTTAGGCCTATTGTTAAAAATGGCTAATTAATGTTAGACCTATATTTAAAAATGGCTAATTAATGTTAGGCCTAAATTAAAATGGCTAATTAATGTTAGGAGAATTAATGAATATCAGCAATGAATTGTTAATCTTAACTTCCCATTCGGAGAAGACACATTAAAGGTAGGCAGATCATTATGTAGGACGATTGTTAAACGATAGTGAATAGGTGGCAAAAATGGTAAACATCATCAACCCAACTTTCGAAAAATTCGACCGCAACGACAAGGCCACATGCTGTAATAGCAAATTTCTTTTAACAATACTTCCTTAGAGTACCAAAACCATCAATGCCACGTATGAAAGTATCACGTGATTTGATCAGCTGCGGTCGGCATTGGTCGAACTATTTAGCTACAGCCAATACAACCATAAACACATCTCACGAATCATTTTTAGCGTAAAAAAGTGCTTATGTTATCGGTTTGTCTAGGTGTACGTCTATCCGTCCAATTGTTGTAGACACAATTCCAACAACGCATTGCGTTGCAGTGAGGAGAGTGGCCGTAGTGAATTATTGAAAGAGATGAGTCATCCTCGCATTGGGAAAAACGCGTGCGCTTCGTTTCGGCTCTGCGCGTTGTTGGATTGGTGTGCGTGATAGAAGATTATAAAAAGGGGAGATCGGTGCCGATTGCCTATAATGTAGTACCATAACTTGAGAACAAATTCAATTTTTCATATTCTGTTTTCATCAAACGATAAATATGGGACATAGCCGAAATAGGTATAATACTAGCACGTGCTCTAATGGTACCAAATGGAACCATACAGTACTATTCAAAGATATGACATGTAATATATCAAACATCTCGTAACGATATATTATGAATGAATATTACGAGATGCCATCACCTTCTAAACAAGAGGCCACACAACAGACGATGAAAACGTCATCAATATTAGGCTCATACTACATCGCTCTTAGCAAAAGGTAATTTTATCAATGCAGGATTCGTTTTCCCCCCTTAATATTATTATTTAAAAATATATAAGTTGCAATTTTCATAATATTGTACAAAATATTCTTAGAGTAATGTGTTCTTGAATGCATGAAAAATCGGGAAGGAAGAACTCATTTTTTTTATTACCTCCTTTTGCTAAGAGCGCTCTTGTTTGGGCCTAATATTGATGACGTTTTCACCATCTGTTGTGAGGCCTGAAGTTTAGAAGGTGATGACAGATGCTGGCCTGTAAAGCTAATAGGCATGCGCTGTAACGCACATGATGTTTCGCATTTTCCATATATGCAAAGAAATACCATTTGTGCAAGAGCGCCATCTATTGGTGAATATTTTGTACTAAAATTTTTTATTTAATAAATGTCAAGCGCATCATTTGACTGATCTATAGTTCAAATTTTATCTCATTTGGACTAATAGAACGCATTCTACAGCCCTCTGAAGTGGGAAACTTATTTCTTGCGAACCCTCTACTTTCAATGCTAAGATATGGCATGTAATATATCAAACAAATCGTAACGACGTGTCATGAATGAATATATCGAGTAAATAATAATGTTTGTAATTGGTTTACATTACTAATGGTACAATTACGATACCATTGGGAACTTTCTATGCTAATATATAGCATGTAATATATCATTAGATCTATTGTTATCCATAGTTAATTGCTCTCAAGAGCAAATTGCTATTAGGCCTAACATTATTAATAGCTAGTTTCTGTTAGACATACTGTAGGCAATAGCTAATTGCTAGTAGCTAATCACTTACACAGGTCGCTTCAACATTTGACGCAAATTAATACAATTATAACTCACGACGTTGCAGCGTAATCACTTGGCCTCTGCAACTATACAGGGTGGTTCAGAACTTATGTTACAGAAGAGTATGGTAGATAGAGGGTACTAAAACAAAATTGTTTGGATCTTAATCCGCTGGACTTGGTTTTGTCGGAAATCTGAAGACCTTAGTGTATGCCACACAGGTATATCATGTCGATGCCTTTCTTCCACGGATTGTTGACGACTGTAACACCATACGTACTACACCTGGCATATTTGAACGGATGCGGCAGTTAATGTTTCGGCGATGCCAGTGTTGGGTACAAAAAGGAGAGAGTCAGTTCGAAAAACTTCTGTAATGTACACATTGTCAAACGTCATTGTTTGTTGTGTTTCGATGAAAGCTCAGTCATCAGAGAGTGAAGCCATTGGCCCTTGTATGAATGGTTAGTGTAACTGCAGCTAGTGTAGCGCCACACAGGTGCGAGATAGGACACAAATTGCCCTCTATCTACCATATTCTTCTGTAACAGATGTTCTGATTTACTCCGTATAAATGTACTGCATAGCAGTAATGGATATTACTGAGAATGAGGAAAACGAAGGCTACTTTAGATTTTGAAATTGAGCTCAGTGAAACTGTCGTTTAATAGCTGGAATTTAAAAAATGTTCAGTGCATGGAAATATAATCCGCACTGCATGCCCTTAAAAACGATATGTGATGATAGTGATCGACGCATCTGAAAACACTTTGAAGAGTAACGGAACAAAAATGTCAGCCAGAGCGTGGCGGGTCTCATTAATTAGTGGAGCGAGCTTGCCATGTGCATCCAAGGTCTGGAGTATATTTAGTTGGAATAGGTGCACTGTTATTTCTAGGGGTCGTGTGAACTCAAAAGTTTATTTAAATATTGTAGCGGATGAAGTGTACCCTGCAATGTTACAGTTTAGAAGGAGCTGGGCCCTTACTGGTCACGGTGACTTCCACCATTTTCGTGCCCCTTCAGAACCTAGATTCGAGTCCTGTAGATTCTCGTGGATGGGTTACGTTGAAGAAATGATTCGACAGAGTCACCCATGTAATGTAAGCGATTTGAAGGTAAGTCTGCCTAGATATATGCTACCCTACACTGATGGATCGTGTCCAAATATCACGGGGAGAATGACATTTTAAAAGCTCGATTTGAGGCCGGAAGCGTCTATTTGAACAAACAGTGTTGAGCCCCCGATCATTAATCGAGACAGACTTCTATTCATTATCCATAAAAAAACTTTATTAAAACGAAATTTTAAAGTTTTACATAATAAACTACAGAAATTTGCCAGTACATATTATTTTCTGGTGTTTCGGAATTGGAGACCGGGGACAATTTTTCTAATAGATCGGATCTTTATTCGAGACCGACTTTTAACTAAAATGCTTAAATAATTACCCGGCTTTAAATGGAGACCGACTTTAATTTATGCCCCGGCCTCAAATCGAGCTTTTATGGTAATATCTTTTTCGACCGCTTCGTACTGAAATTACGTCTGTCACCCTTCTGGGCATACTTTCTACAAGGTTCCGGCAAACAGATTCCGGTATTTGGATCAATTCTAGATACAAGAATCTAGCCTTGTCCGCAATGGATTTCGGGCGTGGATCCCTGGCCCTCACTCGACACTCCATCTCGTCCCAGCAGTGTTTGATTGTGTGTTCTGTGTGGGCAATGGAAGGCGACTGACATTCATGTCAGTGTACCACTGTCTAACCGAAACATGAATGACATGGTATATTATCGTCCTGAAAGTACTGACTAATCCACAAAGGACTCCCTGTTTTCGAGTAAATATCTCGGAAACGGATATCGATAGAAGAATGAAACAACTGGTATGTTCATTTCGAAAGCCGTAAAAATAGGATGCGGATTTGTCAAATTTAAATTTGAAATTAATTACAAATGTTCCCGGCAGATGGCGCTATACGTAGCGTGCTGAAAATTTCATTCCTCGTTTGCGCCGTCTCTGTACTCGAAAGGCGCACATTTTGAATCGATTGAGTGTAATTGCAATGGCTGCTTGCAAAGGACAGTTTATAGCCTATTTCTCAGACTTCGTACTGCGACTACAACGTACAGCACCACCTGTTGGCAACGTTTGTAACTAATTGTGAAACTTCCGTATCAGTCCTTCGTGGAACGCCCTGTAACAATCTTCGTCACCAAAAAAATCCCACAGCGTAGGAAGCACTCGATTGTCCAAAATGTCCATGTAGCTTCACAGTTTAAATTGCCTTTAACCACATACAACGGTTCCAAGCCGTGCCATGAAAGACACTCCCACACAATGTCTTCCCGGTTGAAAGGATGCACTCAAGTAAAAGACGCTCCGCTGGCATTCGATATTCCCAAACACGCCGTTTCGGACTGGAGAGAGTGTAGTGTGATTCGGCACTCCACAAAATGATTTTCCACTCTTCATCAACAATCCAATGTCAAAGTTCCAAACATTTGGCAGCCTTGTTGTTTGGCGAGATGCTTAATTGGTGTGCGGCTACATGTGAGTAAATGCCGAGTGCATTAAGTTCCTTCCGCAGAGTGTTGTATTGCTAGTTGAAATTCCTTGTTGATGATCTGGAGTGGGTTCTTGCGGTTTTTATGAACTGACGTGGGGCGTGCGTGTTCTGATTCTTGTACTGTTCCATTTCTTCACGATATCACCAATAGACGAACGTGGCTGTATTCAGACTTCATGTAAATTATGAGGTGTCCGTCCCATTATTGTAGAATATTGTAGATCTGCTTATGGAATGAATGACCAGTCGCATGAAGCCCAATAATTTTTTAACGAAAAAATTTCTAATCGACCGTGTTTGTAATAATATATACAGCAGTCTCTTTTCAATAATTTCTTCAACAGGAGAAAAGTTCCGACAAGTTCCGAGGATTGTCACAACTCATAATTTTACAATGATTTCTGGTAGAAATGAAAATCTTAATCTTTGATGATTGAGTTCGTTGATGTCCAACTTTCACAAAGTGTATTTTGACAAATTAAAAATTTTGATTTTTCTATCTTTTATTATTAAGAGAGGACGGCCGTGCTGAAAAATTACACCCATGAAACTGACCAAGTGGAAAACCAGAAGAAGCGCCAAGTAATTACGAGAGTTGGAAATTTAATAATGATCAAAATGATACATACCGGGTGATTATAATTAAAGATGCCACCAGGGGAAAAAGTGGCGCCGTATGCAATGCGTCTGTGAACAACCAAACTGCAGAGGTCGCCATGCCATTGGTAAAGAAAGAACGTGCGCTTCTGGTGAAGCTCTATTACCAGAACAGCAGCAATAGTGCAACAGCACTGAGAGAGCATCGGCGTGTGAAGGGATTGCGAACAGGACCAACACCTCCTAAACACAAGTCCTCAGCACCAATGACTACGACATCACAATAAAAGGCGGGGAGCAAACGACGCTTGCTAGAAGGGCTTGACTAACTGTAGCAATGACGGCTTCCTATCGCTACACACGTTTACGTAGTTCTAGAGTTGACCGGAAGATTTGTCAGCAACAAGTGGAGGCTTTGAGAAAATTAATCTTAAAAATTGAATTATAAGATTAAAAAAAATTTTGATTCAAAATTTTATGTAGAATAGTCCCAATAGAACGTGTAAACATCTAGCGTCGTTTGCTCACCGCCTCTTACTGTGACGTGATTGTCACTTTTGTATCTAGAAAGTGTTAACAGGACCCATGACGGTGAAAGGTCTAGAAAGATGATGCAGAAATTCGAGGAGATAGGGCATTTAGGTGTGCTGTCAGGACGAGGACGTTATAAGATAGGGCATTTAGGTCCCAGTACTCAGCGACCAGTGCTCGAGTGGTGGCACGTGAATTATCAATTCCACGGTCCACGTTGGGAAAAGTTTTGCGGTCCATTCTTAACTAGTACGCGTATAAGATCCAGATAGGACACCAGTTACAGCCACCGGATCCGCATTTCTTTTCTTGGCTAAAATGGCCTTCGACGAAACGTGGCCCTGGAATATTCTGTGGACAGATGAGGTGCATTTTACGCTAGACGGCGCTGTGAAGCTGTGAATACGCAGAATTGTTGCGTATAGGTTCCTCCCATATGGTGCACGTGCAGCCGTTGTATTCCCTGTATGTGATTGCATGGTGTGAATTCAGCGCGAATTTCATTCTGGGTCATATTTTTTTGAAGAGATGACACTTGCAGGATGTCTTCATGCAAGACACACGTGGATGTCTTCATGCAAGACGGTGTAGCACCGCACGTGGGTCGCCCAGTAAAAGAACTCTTCTTAGTACCCACTTCGGCGATGAACGTGTTCTATCGAGACACTTTCCAGATGAGTGGCCTGACCGTTCACCAGACTTTAATCCATGTGATTCTCCCTGTGGGGAAACCTGGAGGATCGTGTTTATAACGGAGGCTGAAAGGAGTATGTCATTGAGGATAATGGATGGAGTTGTTGAGAAAATAACGACGTTTCCTCCGCAGGGTTTCAGGAAGGCTGTGTTGAACATATTTCCCCATCGACTTTCTAGCAGAATATCTAACTTTAGTGAGCACGCGCAAAGCCTCGAAAAACAATCCCATTACCTGGTGTGGACGGGAAGGCATGGCTTTCTGTGTACCAATATAGTTAGGATCGCACATATCCCCATTCCCTTCCAGCACTGCTGTGATCATTATTAAAATTTCCGCCCTCGTATTAGGTTATTAGTTCAATTGAATAATAGTTGAGGCAACTGATTAAAATATCATCACTTCTTCTAGGAATCAAGGAAGGTTTCCTGTTTTCATGCTGCTCTACTGGTTGGAGGAAAGTTCGGTAAGTCCAGTTTCACCTCCTTTAGATTCTAGAATGACGTGAGAGGTAAATAAAAAATGATGGTCCTAGTCTAGCCTACAAGTAAGTGGGGATAAGTAAGAATGTAATTTTTTAGTAATTCACGTTTTTAAAGAATACTATATATACTATCTGGCCATTCTTCACCAGACACCCCATACCAGTAACTTAAACCGTAGGGCCGCCTTTCGCCGTAATAACATCCGTCAACCCTTTGAGGAAGACTTTTCACCAATTTGCGATACGTGTCGGCGGGAATCTTCCTCCATTCATCCTTAAATTGGCAAACAGCTCAATGATGTTCTTTGGACGGCATAGCCTGGCTCTCAACCGGCGCTCCAATTCGTCCCAAAGGTGTTCAATGGGGTTGAGGTCTGGACTTTCGGCTAGCCAGTCAAGTTTCCTCACACCAATTTCCTCAAGCCAGGTTTTAATAACGCCTACAGTATGACAGGGAGCACTGTCGCTTTGAAACCAGTATGAGCCATTACCAAAGTGTTCCCACAATTTCGGTATCGCAGATTTGTCTTGAACTGCTTGTTACGCTTTGGCATTCATGTTTCCGCAAACTAAAACAAGAGAACCGAGACTATACACGAAAAGCAGGGCCAGACCATGATGCCACCTCCTCCGAATTTCATTGTGAGTACGACACAGTCCTGTTAATATCATTCGCCGGGCATTCGCCAAACCCACAACCATCCTATGGAGTCCAGTGGAGGCGTTCCTTGCACCAATGTAATCGACGGCTGTAATAATTGGCTTGTGAACTGCTGCTCGTAAATGAAAACCTACTGCGACGATCTTCCCGGCGGACGGTACGATCACCTGCATCACTGTACCAACGTTTTTAACGAAGCCTTCCGGTTTGACATCACCACACCTTTCAAGCATCGACGGTCGCGATCTGTCAATTTCGTCGGTTAATTGGGTCTGGGTTTTACATGCTATAATCCCTCCCCATCGCTTCCACTTTAAAATAACACCACTCACTGTCGAGCGGGGTATCTGAAATTTATTGGAAATCTCACGGATGGAATGCTCAAACCTGCGGGCTCCACTGATCATCCCTCTTTCCTCCCCACTAAGTTCGCGTCGTCTGTTTATATTGACTGCAGTAACTGTTATGAGTAGAGTGTATTCTAAGCCGTCAACGTCTTTTATGGGTTGTATGACGTGTACGGACGACCCCTTGCGCTTTTGGAGAGGTGTCCGGTGACGAATGACCAGATCGTGTATATAATTTACATCGAAGCAATAAAATACGTGAACGCACAAGAAAGCTTTTTGATTATCACCGGCGATCACCTTACCTTGTAACTCACGCGTTCAACATAAAAGTATAAGGCGTCTGTATGAAATACTGAATGAAGTCCATCTTGGCAGAAATATTATTGAAATGAATAGTTAGCGATGGTAGATTTACCGTTCCTGAAGTGCCAAGTTTGATATGATGAATTAGAGACATGGAAGATTCTTGGTCGTCTCTAACTAATGTGGGAACGCTTAAGTGCAGATAAGAGGGAACTTTAAAAGCTATGGGTACTGACATACGTAAAAGTCCACGAGAGAAAATAAGGGGCAAATCCACAGGAAAAGTTTAAATCACTATGAATGTACATTTGGACAGCCACGTGTTGAAATTGGCCACCGTTTGGGCACACCTTCTATAAGGTTCCGATAAGCATTCCTGCTGCAAAACCCTAGCTATGTCAGAAATGGATTTCAGACGTGGTTCCCTGGCCCTCACTCGACGCTCCAACTCGTCCCATACACGAGGGGTGATTAAAAAGTAATGTTTCAAAGCCTGCAGTGAAACGTGTATAGTTTATTTCATAAATCCAATACAGCCAACTGATAGTCCATACATTAGATTACTTTTCGACATACATTATATGATCAAAAATATCCGGACACCCCTCACAGATCATCGATTGGCCCAATGTCACATGATAATGACTTGCACATCATTTAAATAACTTCCCACACCTTCAGACACAACTCTGCTTGGACATTGGCAAGAATGGGTCGTTCGGCAGAGCTCAGTGAGTTCCAACGTGGAACCATCGTTGGATGTCACCTATGCGGCAAGTCCGTGCGTGACATTTCCAGCCTTCTTCAGATACCCAAGTCAACAGTAGGCGATGTCATTATGAAATGGAAGACCCGGGGATCAACAACAGTTCAACAACGAACTGGTAGACTAACGGACAGAGACCGTCGAGTGCTTCGTCGTGTCACCCGCAGCAACCGGAAGTCCTCGGCGGAAAAAATTGCCACAGAGTTTCGAAACGCCTCTGCAAATGATGCCAGTACCATGACAATTCGTCGGGAACTGCACACGATGGGATTCCATGGCCGTGCTGCTGCCCACAAGCCCACATCAGCAGGGTCAACGCCAAGCGACGTCTGGAGTGGTGCAAAGCCCACAGAAACTGGACAATGGACCAATGGAAACGTGTAATGTGGACAGACGAATCTCGCTACACACTCTGGCAATCCGATGGACGAGTTTGGGTTTGGCGCATACCTGGAGAACGCTTCTTACCTGAGTGCACAGAGCCCACAGTCAAGTTCGGAGGAGGAGGAGTCATGGTGTGGGGCTCATTTTCCTGGTACGGACTGGGCCAGCTCGTTCCTGTGCAAGGAATCATGAACTCCGACCGTTATCTGAATGTTTTGGACAACTGTGCACTTCCAAAGTTGTGGCAGTTTTTCGGAAACGGGCCATTTTTCTACCAACACGACAATGCTCCGTGCCACAAAGCGAGGCGTGTACAGCAGTGGTTTGCGGACTTAGGGGTCGAAATGGGTTAGCCAGCACAAAGTCCCGACCTCAATCCTATAGAGAGTCTGTGGGATGAATTGGAAAGACGCTTGCGGGCCAGATCACATCGGCCAACTTCTGTACCTGAACTGATTCTCGCTCTTCGGGAGGAATGGAGGAACATTCCGGAAAGTACCTACCAACATTTGGTGGAAAGTCTTCCCCGAAGGGTGGAAGCTGTGATTCGGGCAAACGGGTGTGCAACGCCCTATTGATTTCCATGAAATCGTGGCTAGAGCGCAAACGTGCATGTGTCCGGATATTTGTGATCATATAGTGTAGTCTTCATATCGGCTTAGGCATTTGTCGGTTCGTGGGATGAGTCCACCCCCCTCCTCCCTGGCCGTTTCCTCCTGGTAAAAATCCTGTCCTTGCGTGTTCAGCCACGCTATCGCGAAGTGTTTCACCTCCTCGTCTGAAGCGAATCGTCGGTCTCCTATGTGGCCCTTCAAGTGAGGAAAGAGGTGGAAGTCGCTTGGAGCGAGGTCCGGACTGTAGGGATGGTGTTCGATGATGTCCCAGCGAAACTGCTTCAACAGCGTGGTGGTCTTCTGGTCTGTAAGGGGTTGCCGTGAATAAGGGTGAGAAGTCCTGGCCGTTTCCTCCTGAACAAGCCCTGGCCGTTCCGCGACAACGTGGCTGAACACGTAAGGACAGGATTTTTACTAGGAGTGAATATTCAAACTTATCCCACGAACAGACAAGTGCCTAAACCGATATGGAGACTATGTCGAAAAATAACCTAATGTATGTACTATCAGTTGGCTGTATTGGTTGTATGAAATAAAATGTACACGTCTCTCTGCAGGCTTTGTAACCTTACGTTTTGATCACCCCTCGTATGCTCGATTGAGTTAAGGCCAGCGGGCCTCTGTGCGGGCCAAGGAAGGCGATTGACATTCATGAAAGTGTGCCACTGCTTGATGGAAGCCAAACCATGACATGGTGCATTATCGTCCTGAAAGTAACAATCCTTGATTCCAAAAAAATTCCCGTAGCGTATGATGCACCCGATTGTCCAAATGTCCTTGTAGGCTTCAGAAATCAAATTACCTTCATCCATATGCAAGGATCCCAAGCCAAGCCATGATAAATATAGACATACCACCAAACTTCACGGTTGCAACAATGCATTCGGGTAAATGGCATTCCCCTGGCATTCTCCATACTCAAACACGCCTATCAGTGTAGCGTGATTCGTCACTCCACAAAATGTGTTTCCACTCTACGGGTGCGTTCGATAGACGCTGGAAGCGCAGCCTCGGCTCTCTACAGTCGTTCGGCTGGCATTTCCAAGCTTCGCTGAAGGCGTTTTTTGAAAGCTGTGGCGACGTCAGAGCCAGCGTCTCGAGCTCGCTGGCGACGCTTTGGGTTTTTCTTCCAAGCTTCTTCGTTGGTAAAGATGGCTGACCAATCAGAACAAAAGGTTTAAATAGGTTTAAATAGTTTGAGTTTCACGCCGCGCATTCATAACGTATTTTCCTATCTTTAATGCAATTACAAAGAAAACTTATTTAATTTAAAAAATAATTTATTTATTTATTTCTATATATAAATAATTGTTCATGATGTTTGATACAAATAAAAATTATGAAAAATCACATTTTTTAGGAATAAGGGAGACCCATGTAATCTGGACTATCATGTAAATTGAACCAGCCATATTTTGCACAAATGCACATTAGATGGCGCCACTCTCCTGATTGAAAAATGATCATAGCCCTTCCACTTCCAAGCACGGGTTGTATTGCTTGAGTTATTGGTGCAAATATATCAAATTTTCTCTTTTGGTACGGTCTGATGTTACTTTGAGGTAAGATAGTAATCGTGTATGTAACTCTAAGTGTCAGTGCCGGTATATATCAGGGATGGGTTAAAGAAAAGGGGTCTATGTACTTGTTAATAGGGATGGTTTTAGTTGTAAAGGTTTTGAAATTTGGTCGCCATTTTTGATTTTAGAATTGTTGGCGTGTTGTGTAATTTGGACCTTATGTACTTTGTGTAAATTGGACGTTTTTTGACATATCCAACTTGCAAAATCTTGTATTTGAAACTTAATATTCACTCTACTATACTCTATCAACTTATTAACTATACGAGGGTGGGCTGAAAAGTAATGCCTCCATGGCTGTAACTTTTTTATTTTTTAAACGACTTTCAAAATTCTTTTTGTGTCTGATACTCACATTTCTCCTCTATGTATTGCACTATTCACTTTTCGACATAGTCCCCATCCCTTTCCACGCATTGTACCAACGCATGACTAGTCGGGTGAACCCGTCGGAGAGGAATTCCGGGGTTGTCGTCGACACGAGGATTGAATGGGAGCTTTGGATCCTCTTCTGCAGCACGATAACGCCCGTCCGCACACGATCGCCACACATCAGAGGGGGTTGCAGCGCCTACAGTTCAAAGATGAAAAACTGCAGTTCAAAAATGAAAGACTTTGCACCTTGCGACTTTCACCACTTCCCAAAGAGGAAAGAGCACCTTAAGGGGCATGAGTTGCGTTCTGACGACGAGGTGAAACCTGCCGTTCGGTCTTGGTGTCGACAACAACCCCGGAATTCCCCTCCGACGGGTTCACCCGACTAGTCACGCGTTGGTACAATGCGTGGAAAGGGATGGGGACTATGCTGAAAAGTGAATAGTGCATTACATAGAGGAGAAATGTGAGTATCAGATACAAAAAGAATTTTGAAAATCGGTTAAAAAATTAAAAAAATTACAGCCATGGAGGCATTACTTTTTAACCCACCCTCGTATAACCCACGCTTTATTTAAGATATAAGCTCATCCCATCTAATACGTTTCATAAGGTGCCTAAAAATGACTACAAGAGCCCGAAATGGTGCTCCACAAAAATGGTGCACCAAAAGATAGCCCGAAATGGCTACCTAAGTTTGAAAATTGTAGCCATGTTACAGTCCTTTTCCTTTAGGGGGTCCAAATTACACGGGTCTCCCTTAAATATGTAACTAAGTTATATATTTTATTCAAACAAGTATAAAATAATACATGATTTTTAAAATTATGTAGTTAAAATTGTATAAATTGTAAATATTTTTGAAAAAAATGATTTTAAATATTTGAAAATATTTTGGTATATTTAAAATAATTTTCTAAACATTTTGATATAATGTAAAAATTTTTCGTATTTATTTATTGTCTTATTCTCTTGAGGCTTTTGACTTAATTGGTTTAACCTAACCTGACTTTATATACAGGGTGACCCAAACTTATCCGGCATTGTATGGTTCATATGGAACAAAAATATCCTATAAACATTACATCTAGTTTCGTACGTATGTGAGATATCAATGTTTGTCTATTTTCTTCTGTGGGGAAAACTGAAGGAGGAGGTCTACAGCAATCCGCCCACCACCAGAGATGAGCTCATTGCATCCATTCAAGCTTGTAGTCGAGCAATAACACCCGACCAGATTGTGGCAGCTACCAGCTCAGTTGTCTGAAGAGGTAACCAGTGCATTGGAGCTGGGGACAACGATTTTGAGGGGCTTCCTCGACACTGATTTGTTACTTTCCTCTTATTCTTATTCCTTGTAGATTTGTTTTGCAGTTCAATGTGATGTTCTGTCAGTATGCAGAATAAAAGTGATCTACACTGTCAAGTATTTTATTTATTTGCTTTAACAACTCTACAAGAAAATAGACAAATGTCGATAGCTCACACACGATCGAAACTAGATGTAATTTTTATAGGATATTTTTTGTTCCATTTGAACCATACAATGTTCCTAAACATAATTGTGGATAAGTTTGGGTCACCCTGTATATACAGGATGTAACAGTCAAAGTGTTACAAACTTATAGTACTTATACAAGTGATCACAATAAGCATTTTATGTCCTATAAACATTAGTCCGGAAATGCATAAATGAGGAGTTACAGAAGTGAACACATGCAGCCTTCACTGCAGTTACAGTATCTGTTCAAACTGACGGCCTCCAACCGCAATGCATGTTTGGCATCGGCGGTGTAAGTTCTTCTACAACATTCCTTCTGACTCCACCGGAGTTTCATAAACGATGCTCTTTAAATGTTCCCATAAAAAGAAGTCCAGTGGGTTTAAATCCGATGACCTTGTTGGCCATGCCACTGGACGTCCTCGCCCAATCCATCGTTCACCAAATGTTTTCGCCAAGATAGTCCCGGATAGTGCACGAAATGGGGTGGCTCACCATCATGCTGAAACCAAATGTTGCGAAGGATGTCTAGAGATTTTTCACGTGGAAGTACATGCAATTGGAAGTTAATTTGCATGCTCCTAGTTAAAATTGTTCACGTTGGTGAGACCATTCGTTCACAGGTGGAGTGGGCAACAGGGTTGGATGGTGAGCACTGCGAATGAGCCACGTCCACTTCTGTAACTCATCAGTTATGCTTTTCCGGACTAATGTTTATAGGACATCAAATGCTTATTAAGATCATTTGTATAAGTACTATAAGACTGTTACACCCTGTATATATATATATTTTTGTGTAATCTTTAAATATAAAAATTCAGGCTCAGGGTGCGTCTGTAAATGTTCTAAAAACTTTTGAACCACTTATCCGCTTGAGCTAATATCTGCAACATATATTCCTTAGGTCCAGAGTAAGGTTGACATGTCCCTAAAGTAGGGGGGGAAGGGGTAAAAATCATATATCTTGGTTTATGTTTGTTTGTTTACTCAAGAGATGGCGAAAGAGTTTGTTTATCTTTTCCTTGAAACCGAAACTGGACTAACGAAAAAAACTTCCGTTTTCCTCCGGATGTGTAGTATTGTTTGCACATTTCAAGTAGGAAACGCAAGTTTTTTGCTGTCCTGCTTCTGCGCATTTACTGCAGTTTCGGTTTCAATGGAAAGGTCTATATAAAAATTCAGGGTGCGTCTGTAAATGTTCTCAAAACTTTTGACCAGTTAACCTTTTGAGCTCATACTTGCACCAGATGTTCGTTAGGTTCAGGGTAAGGTTTACATGTGCCGAGTGTCAGGTTGGCCCAAAGGGGAAAGGCTAAAAAATAATATTTTGCTTGATCTGTCTGTCTGACATGAGCCTACGATATGCGCGGACCATCAATGGGCGAGGGCAAAAATGCTAACGCCGAGTTGAGTTAGTGAAGAAAGCCATTGTTGCTACGACAGTCAACAATACGTCAACAATCGAGCAATGATCATTGCTTCACCAACCCAACTCGGTATTTGCATTTTTGACCTCGCCCAATGTATGTCATGTCCTAGAATGCAGAGTAAAGTTTCTGCAACAATAGGGCATAAAAAATTACTTTGGCTATGGTCATGGATGAAGAAATACAGGATGGGAAACTCATTGTTTAAAGCGTGATTTTTTTCACTGGCGCTCTCTGGCCATTTGCGTGGGCATGACTCTCTGTGTAGCAGACAACTTTACTTTTCCTTATTGGCCTCGATGGCTCAGTGGTTGCGTGATCTCCTCTGATCAACACCTCCTACACAGAAGGCCTGATAACGGAAACGTCATACATTGTTATATCATCATTAGTCGACCAAATTTAGGGCTTATTATTGGTAGAAATAGGATAAACAATGGTCGACTAATGATGATGTAACAGTGTATGACGTTTCCGTTATCAGGCCTTCTGTCTAGATGGTGTTGCTCTGATGCCCGTAGATGTGCCGAGGACGACGAGGATTTTGGCAGCTGGAAAATACTATTATATAAAAGAAAGAGCGAAAATGTATACACTCACTCATTCATTCATTCATTACGAAATCTCGAGAACTATGAAGTCTACAAACTTGAAGTTCAGCAGGTATATTTCTCTCGGCTTCTAGGTGATAGTGGGATAAAATCTAAGCAACATTTACTTCTTTCATTTTTTTCTCTAGGGCATTGTTTTTGAGATAAAACACTTGAAATCCTACTTGCAGGAAACAGTTGTTTGGAATCTGCGGAGACACTTAAAGACATTGGTATACGAGACACCAGTGGGATCCGAAGAAGAGCTGGTAGCCGGAAACGCCATAGCTGCGGACCAGATTCGCGAAGAGCCAGGAACTTTTGAACTTTTTACGTCAGTCCATGCGGCGACGTTGTGAAGCCTGCATTCATGCCAGAGGGAGTGAATTAGAACACTTATTATTAATGAACATAGGAAAGAAAATTCCACAGCCTGGATTCGAACCAGGAACCTTCTGCTCACCGTGCAGACGT
>JAHWFO010050227.1:1677573-1698478 GCA_023313115.1 Rhysida immarginata
ATCATCGTAATTTTGTTAATTACATTGTTTTCCCACTTTGAATATCATTTGCACAAGAATTCACAATTATTACTTGGTACAAATGAATAATATTGCCGCTTACAATTTAGAATCTTTGCAATAGAATAACGAGATTCAAGTTGTTTTCAATGCATTATATGCTCATTCTCAGTACAAAATTCGAAGTCTATATTTTTTAAAAATGATTTCGCCCATTCGTATAGATCTTTCGGTGAAGTAAATGGTCGTCCATTAACACGCTGCATACTAGTTTTTGCGTGCATATGACAGTACTCCTGACGCCATCGCAAGCCCCTTTATCATGTGAAGTCGCGAAAAAGTTCCACTCAGCTTCTACATCATGGTCTTCTTTATGATAAAGTAAATTAATGTAGTTTGACTTGCTTTTGTACTGAGAGCCAGCACCGTCGGAAAAATAAAATGTTTTGTTAACATTTTGTATGCCGAAATTATTTTTCTAAAAATAATCAACTAATTTGCAAATGAATAAATTTACAGCCACAGAATAAATTTTCCGATATTATTATGAATTTTTTTAATTTTTATTTCATTATTTTTGTTGTAATAAATTGCATAAGGATGAAGAGTTACTTGCCTAGTAGCCCAGTTGTACGATTGAATAGCTTTACAAAAAATGATGGCGTTAACGTGAAAACAAAGTTCACCAAAAAATTTTTTTTTTCAAATTCTAAATCGTTAATAAATACAGATTCAATTTGTCTTTTCAAAATTGTTGAAATCGATTGAGAACATTGAAAAATATTCATTTTTTTATTAAAAATTTATTTATTTTTTTTTTTACACAAAAAAATATTTTCTCATTCTGTTATGTTTTGTTATGAAATATATACTTTTTACTTGTCTTTAAAAGTTCAAAGATGTGAAAAAAATTAGCCTGAGATATGAGAAAATAAAATATAATATAAATAAATTTAAATTTCATTACATGTTTGTTTTGAGGGGTCCAGTTCAGGAATTCTTACCCAGAAGTGAATCGCGAGACACCGGTTGCGAAACATTATATCCATGTTACTCTTTTTATTATCTGTCGGCAAACGCACTCGTTTCCGATTTCATTGCTTGATTGCTTCTTAGAGACGGATGTGAACGATTGAGTTGCAATTGCTTAGTGACGGATGTAGACAACCCGACTGCTATTGCTTAGCGATGGATAAAAAAAAAAAAAACTTTGTTGTTGCTTGGCGACAGATATAAACTAAAGGAAGTATAGTGTATCAATTTAGATGGACCTTGCAACAAAAAAAACAACACAATAATCCAAGACGACGAAGTAATTCTAACGACAGAAGATGTTCAACCTTCTTAAGTAGCTCATTGCTGATAAAAAAAAACCCGCCCAGAAACGGAAAATAATTAATGATTAAACACGTCCAGTTCTGCCTATCTATAAAACTCACCTAAACTACCAATATGGATTGTGGTATTGTCTGGCATCCGTTAGTATGTCGTTGGCTAAGGTTAGAAATATGCAAAGAGATACTTTTTTTTTTTATCTGTGCGATTCTTAACCAGATTATCCGCCAGGAACTGTTCTACTTCAACAAATAATGATAGAGTTTGCTATCGTTTTGTTGGAGAAGCCTTACTATTTGCAAATCTTAGAGCAGAGCGCGTGTTGTCAAATTTTGAGCAATTAAAAGACCAGTGAATTCATATAAAACCGTCTAAATCTTTCGTCTTTGCCATCCATTTTTTAGATGCGGCTAGATTGACGAAGATTAAATCATCGTATTAATGATGCTGCGATTCGTTGTGGCTAACGCAAGAAAATTTAATGCTTCTACACTACTTAGGGAACCATACGAACCTGTATCTCACAGTTCTAAGGCAAATTGAAATATGTTTAATTGTTACCGTGAATAATATCTCTTTCGCTTAACCAGTGAAAGATATTCTTAACAATACCCCCCCCCCCATCCTTAGTCTATATATTCTCTTGCTTTAAGGCTTTATTTTCTTTTTACTATTAGTCTTTTTCCGCTGAAGATGGGTCCCTGGTACCCAAAATATGTATCCGATATTTCCTTATTCCCTCCTTGTGGATTAGAGGTTTTCATTTTTTGGTTGATGAATAGCACCTTCCAGTTGTGTGAGATATGATGATTGCGGGTCCAGTTATCTGATATTTTGTTTTCAATTTCATTTTATACGAGGCCTGTTCGGAAAGTATCCGGATTGAGGCTACAAAAAAAATACGGTTCGAACTCACATAAATGTTTAGTCATCTTCAAAATAAGCACCGTCTGCAGCAACGCATTTTATATTGTTAAGTCCATATCCTCAAATCTCCGCGCTTGCTTGATCTTCGGAAATGCGAAGAAGTCGCACGGAGCTAGGTCAGGTGAGTAGAGAGGCTGCCTGACTTGAGCGATGTGGTGTTTTGTCAAGAATTGCTGCACGATGTGCGCAGTGTGTGTGCTGAAGCGTTGTCGTGGTGCAGCTTCCAATCTCCAGAAGCCCACATTGTTGGCCGTTTTCGTCGAACCGCATCACGCAACCTCCTCAGCACGTCAAGGTAGAATTATTTATTAACTGGACAATACCCCCTTTCGGGGCTAATTCGTAATGGACAATATCGTTGATGTCGAAGAAGAGAAGCAGTATCGATTTGATGTTGCTTTGCACTTGCCTGGCTTTTTTTTGGGTCGTGGAGATGTCGAACCTTTCCACTCGGAGGATTGTTGTTTTGTCTCGGTATCGTATCCGTCCCAGGACTCATCCCCCGTTATGATGTTCAACAGAAAATGCGGATCTGCACATAAAATTTCAAATAAGTCCGAATCACGTCCTTTCGAATTTGCCGTTGGTCTTCCGTAAGGAGCCGAGAGACAAACTTCGCTAACACACGGCCTATGTTCAAATCTCATGGCAGACACTTTTGGATATTCCAACATCTTCGGCAATCTCTCTCACAGTGAGACGACGATCTGATCGCACGAGTGGACGAACTTCTTGGCGTTGAAGGCCGAGCAGGCAGCGGATGACTTTGTCCCGATTCTCTACACTCCTTAAAGCGCTTGATCCATTCGAAAACCTGTGTGCGGCTCATAACATCATTGCCGAATGCTTGTTTTAGCAATTCATAACACTCCATTGTGGTTTTTTCCGATTTTAAAACAAAATTGGATGGAATGTCGTTGTAGTGGATCTGTCATTTTCACTACGCGACGAGAAAGGAAAAACAATTGCATGCGGCACTTTTAACAACTGCAAATTTCATTACGTCGTCAGCAGAAATGTCGTCACACGATCCGGGTAGGAAAAAGGTGCAGCGAGTTCTACTTTTTTTTTTATATCGTTAATCCGGATACTTTTCGGACAGGTCTCATATAATTTTATAAGGTAAAGATATTAATGGAAAAACGGAAAGAAAAATTATGTGGCCTATATTCGAACCAGAGACTTTCACCTTGACTGCTTTTACACTTTGAGACGCTCTGCTGTCCCGTGTCCGCGATAGCCGAATTGGTAGAGGCGACGAGCGTGAAATTTGTGGTCCCTGATTCGAATCCAAGTCTGCGGAATTTTTCCTTCCTTTTTCCCCGTTACTATCTTTACCTTATGTTTGAAGCATGTACTCCAGTTTAAATTAATTCATGGGATAAATTGGTCTAGTATCGTTGGATAATATTAAAATCAGAGAGGGATCAAAAAACGATTCGGATACTATTAGTTTATTGCCGACGCGTTTCAGTGTTACACCATTAGCACGGCTGGCTAAATAGTAACAAGTAAGAGTTTCGTTAACGTTCGAAAACATAACAAACATGGGTGGGTAAAATTATGTTAAATTAATTACTTTGGCATAAGTCTTGTAGAGCTCATCCTAGGAATGTAAAGGGGCAGGGCGCTAACCACATTAAAAAGGGCGCATAGGCGTCCGTGGGAGGGGGAAGCTTATGCTCCCTCCTGCCCTCCCCTTCTCATCATGTGGCAACAGCATTATGATAGTTATAAAAGTTATGAAATTGCTTTGGAAATAACACCTTTACCTTGATTAAATTAGCTGGTAGCAACTATGCATGATGAATGTTTCGCGGCTCTCTCTGCTGTCGAATAATAAACTTATAATAATAATCGGTATAAATGATCAGTGGTCAATAATCGGGGTGATGTTTACTGTGCTCGCGCGATTCTCAGTCACTCCCCGCTTATTTTTCCAACGATAAATAACGAGCCAAGAAATCCACCAACGATGCCAACTCAAATAACTAAATTTAACCAGATATTTTATTATGTTATTGATGAAATTGGGTTATTGAGTTATTCGTTAATGAGATATTTTATTATGGCCTATAACGTCCACACTTTTAGAATATTCTCTCCACAATCAGAATCCGACGGAAGAAGGCGCCTCAAAGCAATTACGCCGTCGCCACCAATGCTGTCGTAAACAATTTAATAAAATATATTCCAAAATTAAAGTTTTATAAATATTTTCCAGAAGTGCCATAAGCGAGGAAGGCTACGTCATTTGAAAGGAGACAGAAAGGCGATTTTCAGTGGAAAGAAGGGGCGCGCTTTTGAGTAATACGGACAACTTTGGGGGAAAGAACATCTTGAAAGAACAGGGAGGGCGCTGCGCACTTATAAAAACTAGGATGAACTGTAAGCCTTAATCAGCTTTCTGATAGTTTGGAAAGGAGGAATTCCCTAATCGGGTGCCTGCCACCTTGACTACCTTGCAGTCTTTAAGACACTTTGAGAAAGCATTGCTCTCCCGTCTCCGCAAAAGCGCACAGTATGGGTAAGTTTCAAACCGTAAATGAAATTTATTATTCTCGGAATCTGATTTAGACATTTTTGAACAATATATAGTGGGTCCTCGACTTACGTCACAAATTGGTTCCCGCAAAGAAAAAATGTCAAGGAAAGCGCATTATTTTATGTCACAAGTCGTAACAGCGAAAAAGTAGTGGGAATTTATAAATATCATAAGTGCGAAACGACATAAGTCGAGGACCCATTGTAATAGAGAAATGAGGCAATAACATAGACGTGTATACAGAAGAAATGAACATGAGATAGGTTTGGTCGATCTTTGGACGTGCTAGTATCTAGGTCATTTGCACCTTTACAATGAAAAATTTATTTGTAAAAATAAACAGCTACACCCTAAGTTTCTATTATTGCCCGATATTCTTTTATATATGTTCAACTCGAAGGCAATGTACGCCCTATAACTGCACTGATCTACAGCCAAAATGTTTCGGAGACCAAATTAGCTGAAATTTACTAATGTTGGAAAGAATCTAATGCTTTTAGATGCTTCCTGATTCGGAGACTAAGAATCATCCATCTCCTTTGGGACAGTAGAAATCTTTTGGGATGTTCTTGGCGTTTGCCTAACTGAAATGCGTCGATCGCATCGTCGATCCAACCTCTCCTTCTAATGTCATGTTCTTTAACACTATTCGTCTTCGTCGGATGACACTGATGGACTGCAATAACGAAATTATTTCGAATTGGATTACCAGTCGTTCGCGGGCCCTCGGATTCCTCTTTCCCGAGACTCTCTCGATTCTCGTAATGCCACGTCGTCGGCAGTCGGAGTTTATGATGATGCTATCGGTGGCTGGCTTTTTCCAATTCGTAACTCGATTCCTCCAGTCGCTGTTTTGCCTCCTATTGGTATCTTGCGACTCTCATCGATGCTATCGATGTCGCTTCCAACTATCGATGATGGACCGACTGCTGGAGACATTGTCATCGTGGCTTTTATTCTCCTCCGAACGCCGAGAAAGATTTCTCATTGGGTATCTACTTTGGTTATTAAAGTAGTCACAGCTAATTCGCTGACAGAAATGATTGCCCTTTTAATTCGCCATGGCGGTAAGCCATCATAGTTTAGATTTTGTTTTACATACATAATTAAGCTGGCTTTAGTTTCATTCATTTAATTCGCTACCTGAATATACTCGTCCTAAAATACTTAGCTTAAAGAAGCAATTAAAAAAGTACAAAAAATCTTCAAATTTAGAAAGGATAACCACGTTCGTGGTTCTGTAAGTTTCGTGTAACCGTTTCGTACAACGGTAAGTAAGGAGAATTCGTTCAATTGTCTGTTGATTGGATAAAAAAAAGTAATTATTAAAGATTATCAAATGTCTTTAAATACCACTAGATTCACTAGTTTCTAAGACTGGGAGTTTTACGAGCTCATACCTGATACCACGTTCATATTATGCACGCACGTGGGATCAGTCGGGATTCGAAAGAAAATAATCACATGGGATCAGTCGGGAAGTATCCAGGATGCAGCAGGACTGTCGTTCCATGTTTCGCAAGACCAAACTGCATAATAATAATAATAATAATAATAATAATAATAATAATAATAATAATAATGAGTGACGCGCAGACGGGTTATCGTGGAGGAGCCAATTCTTATTCCTTCACAGGCCTGGTTGCTTCTAACGGATGGATTCACGCAAACGACTAAGAATGTCCATATACTGTCGTTCCGTCGTGTATGAATTCCTTGAGTACGGTTGAAATGGCATCGAAAAAATCCCTCAACTTGACTTTGCCTTGGGGCTTCCCTGGCCACATTCCATGTTGTAGAGCGACACTTCAATTATATCACGAAGCGGGTCATGAATGTCCATTGTTCCCATTGTCAATGACGTCCTCACAGGTGACTATCCGCATCTCCGGCTGGTTGCTGTTAACGTGTGAGGAACCACATTTTCAGCAGAATGTAGGGTGTAAACTCTACCCATAAGGCCAGCCTAGGGCGCACTTCATATTGTAAGCTTATTGAAAATTATAAATAAACTTCTTTTTGAGGATGGGAGGGGCACAGAATTACCGTATATATATCAAGGCTTTGTTTCAGAAAAATTATATAAAAAAGTGATCTCGGATGTAATTCGCGTGTGAAGAAAAAACTTTTTTTTTTGACCGGCGCCATTTTGTTACTTTAACAAACGATCTCACTTTCGTTCGCGAATCACTTTCGTATTGCGAAAAATCATTATATTTTTAATGCTATCAAAAAGGATTTTACGAGAGCTTAAGATGTGAAATATAGAAGTAGATGGCAAAATGTTTATTTGTTATTATTGTGTTTATTTATTTTTTTTTTTTTTGTGTTGTCACCTCGATTCCTTAGTAGGAAATGTCGATGCGTTAGGCCTATGCTGCCTAATTAATCAGATCTAAATAAATAACGACTAGCAAGTTATTCACCTTGATCTGGTGGCAAATACATTAATAATGCGCGTATTAGGCAAGATATAAGTTTAAAAAATCGCTGCGCATTGTTTACAATAATCTGTGTGCGTATAATACATGGATACGCATTATACGCGAGAATTTTATTCCAAACCACCAAATGATTAGATGCGTATTATACACAAGTGAGGATTATACACCAAAATTACGATATTCATTGAAAAACATGTAGTAATAAATCTTCAGAACATTGAAAAGATAGAGGTCGGTTTAAATTTGAGAATATTCTTTTTCCATGAAAATGATCAAAAAAGACGTGTCGGTTTAAATTCGACGTCGGGATCTATTCGGGTAAATACGGTATGTGCTTCGGCCTAAGGCTTAAAAATCCGTAAGTCGGTCCCTGGCAGAGCCCCTTAGGCCTATCTAATTTCTATGAAATCATTACGACATTCAGTTCCAGGATAGACCAAATGATTCGGATAGTGTGCGGACAGCCCGCGAAAATTTTTATGTATTTTGTAAATTATTTTTTTATTTATTTCAATAATTTTTATTTATTTTATTCTGCTGGAGCGGCGCAGAGTCCTAAGGGCTACACATTGGCGTTTTCCATGGAATGCACGACGTGTGGAAAAGCCCCCACAGTCGCGCCACACGGCCGCGAATCTTAGGACTTTCTGACTTTAGTGGTATCTTACGGACAAGTTTTTGAAATTTTCTTTTTTTTTTTAATTATTAAGTTGTTTTTTTTTAATTTTTTAAAATTATATTTTTAAAGTTTAGTTTAGTTTGAGGTCTCCTAATAGGATCCCCTAATATGCTTAGACTTTAGCATAAGAATTTAGTTTTAAAAAAAGATTCAACGATGTAATTTACTACAGACGATTCTTCAACAGTATTAGAAATTCTTCAGCATGATTTAAATTGTCAAATAAAGGTAAAACATCTGTAAAATGAACTTAGTCCATGATAAAGCAAGTTTCTGGTGGTAATAGAAATCCTATGCAAATTGTAGAATCCATGAGGCCTTTGGGATGCGTGCTAATCAGGAGGCCTGCTACAAGAAGGATATTAATGACCACAGATAATTTATTTTACAGGTTGTAGAGAAAAGTTCCCGATAGAGTCGAATAACTTTAGAATAAAAGTTACTAGAGTCATAAAAGTTAGGTCTATCTATAGGAAAGTGTCCATGCCAGATTGAATAAAGTATTCCCTGCGCTCCTAGTGTAAGCTCTGAGAAGTTACGAATACTTACTTTTGAGCTACGATAGATAGAGAAAAAATTCCAATTATAAAGTTATAGAGCGTCACCGAGTTAGTAGAAATCCACTGTTTGGATAAAGAAACGAAAAGCATAAAACTCGTAAAACGGAGGAGGAGAAAACTCCCTCTATGGGATATTTTCTGGACATCTTATGTTGTCATTCACGTGATTCGCGTGTAGAACTGCAAACGCACGAAATCATTAGTTCCCAAACTTTTTCGACTCGCGAGCCCCTTTCACAAAGATCTGAGTTTCGCGCACCCTGCCTTATAAACATACATTATATACAGTAGACATGCATATAATAAATAGGTCTAACCTCGAAATCCGCCATTACGGAAAAGTTTTGACGAACCTTTGGAATATACCCCTTTATGTAATCAATTCAAGTGGCCGGTTTCCTCCATTTCCATACAAATATAATCAATCCATGGCTCTTGTGCGGTTAGGGATTTAAAAGCAAGCAAAAACACATGACAGTCATTTGAAATGCAACGTGGAAAGAGATAATAACGCACATGTGAAAGCGTTAATGTTTAGTTTTATAAGGTGAAAGTTGAAAAGGGATGATGATAATTGCGTTTTATAAACAATTCATTGGAATATGGTAGATGGCACTCTAGGTAGTAAGTTAAACAAGGGCTATCGGTGGGAAGGCAACCTTTGTATGTTTGAGGCGAGAATTTTTCGAAAAGTTGGAACAACCTGGAAAACACGTGAGGAGAAGGGGAGCAGCCCTAAAGTCCAAGGCGAAGGCAAAACAGATGGCTTCTGAGTCTCCGAGAAAGGGGATGAGGGTTCCCCCTCAACACTTGTTTATATTGGAAGCCTGAGTCATATCTTGACTCGGTGCGTAATAAATTTTTCAAACCCATGATTCTCTCTTAACCCACCCACGCGAAGTACTCTTCTTCTCTCGCCTATGACGTAACTGCAGACGTCGAGACTTCCAGACATAACAAAAATTAATTTCTTTTTATAGTCCCAGAAAAAGAATCGGGATGATGAAACATTTTTGGCACGAGCAAAGAACCGATTCGTTTGAAAACTGTTCGAACGAGGGGAAACCTGCAGGCAGGAAAATTGCCCTTTTTAATCCTTTTAGCTTCGTTAGAATTAGCACGAAACCATTTGTTTGTTAGTTTGAGGTGTTTTTAAGTCAATAAACAGTTAGTTTTCCTTTCTTTTGAGGAAAATTAATTTCGCATTAATTCCAAAAAAAGAACTTTTTAAGGCCACCAATTTAATAGTGATTCAGTGCAAGACTATATTTTACTCTAACTGGTTTCCATAGTAACGCACTGATTGACAGGTGCCTCGCACAAAAGAATTTTCATAAATACTAGTTTCGCACAAAAGGAAGGATTACGTAACAATGCCTGGCAATCGACGATAAAAGGCGAGCGCAAACGAGACACGGGAGGATCCGTTTCACACCAGAGGTTACAAGAACTTCCACGAGACAAGGAGAGGGACGAGCATCGTAAGCATGACTCTTGTATGACGTTAGGTTTAAACTTAATTCTGTAAGCAGAACAAGTTGCCTTAACTGATGATAATGTTCAGTCCTTTAACATTAAACATAAAACTAATCAATAATAAAAGATAGAATATATCAACGAGCCCCCTCGTCTCCTCTCTGTCTACGATCATTAGTTCGCCTAATTGTGAGTGTGTCTTCAGCTCTTCACCCAAGGTTACTCAAAAGGAAATAACGACGTATATAAAGGACAGGAAGGAGACGATACAACCCAGCTCCGGAACACAAAGGAGAGCATTATTAGTGACAAAAGTCTTCCTTTTTACGCTTCCACACATCGAAGTTTTTCACGGAACATCTCGGTTTCCTTTCTTGATATTAATAACATATATCTTGCTGAACTCCTCAAATTATTGCCTGAGCTTCATCTTAAGCAACCTGTATCAACTAAGTTAACGGGAATTTATCCCTTCTCCCTTCAGGCTTATTTACTTCAGCAAATTGGAGGCATTGCATATTGAGGCCTAATAGCACGAGGGGCGGTCATGAAGTATTACAATCAACGTGAAAGAGCGGTCGTTTTTGAAAATGTGTGGTGCCATGGGAAGCGACATCCCTCGAGTGCTGGAGGATACAAAACGGCGTTTGGTGCAGTATATAGCGCAGCCCACTATGGACGAATGCGTTGTTCCCCTTCAAATGCTGATAGTTTACAGCTGATAGTTAATGTCAGTCGTTGCATATCAAATGTCGGATTTCGAGGTGGGTTCCGCGCTTCAGCACGGTTTCCACTTTTAGTAGCAAGTACCGATAACAAAGTGTTACATTCTCAGTGATAAACCTATCAGCAACCAGCTGCCTGAAATTTGCATGTCTGCGATGATATTTAATAGCGTTTGAACCCAAGCGAAGATCGTCATGACTTCGTACGAATTACGTGTGATAATGCATTACGAGTTCAGGTTGAATCACACTGCATCCAACGCCTCTCGAAACATCAATAAGGTATTCAGTGTAGGCACCATAAACGAACGTACTGTCCAACGTTGGTTCCGAAAATTCCGGGCGGGAGTGACGGACCTGTCAAATGAGCCACGCGGCAGACCGCCCAACGTGTTGACTGACGCTGATCTGAAGCGATCTATGGAAGAGGACCCGTCAAAAACTGTTCGGGACCTTGCAGGGGATCATGCTGTATCAGCGTCGACTGTCAGTAGACACCTTAGGATCATCGGCAAGGCGAAAAGGCAGGACAAACAGGTCCCACATGAACTTACGGAAAACCAAAAAGAGCGTCGGTTGGAGGTGTATACGGAATTGCTTTTGCGCCATGAAGAAACGCGGATTCTTGATCGCATTGTCACCTGCGACGAGAAGTGGCTCCTATACGACAATAGGAAACGGTCAGCACAGTGGCTGGATGCTGATGAACCCCCGCGACAGTTCATTAAACCCTCGTTGCACTCCAAGTAGCTCATGGTTACAGTTTGGTGGAACATCCACGGTGTAGTGCATTACAGCTTCCTGCAGCAGGAGGAGACGATCACCGCTGCGACCTACTGTCGTGAACTGCATCGCAAAGGCGTCCTTATGCTGCATGACAATGCGCGTCCGCAAGTTGCACGAACGACCGTGCAGGCGCTACAGGCTCTGGGCTACGAGGTGCTTCCACAACCCCCGTACTCTCCAGACCTCTCCCCTACCGACTACTATCTTTTCCAGAGCCTGGACAATTTTCTCCGGAGGAAAACTTTCCTAACCCAAGTAGACGTCGAAAACGCATTCCGGGAGTTTATTGAGTCTCGTGACCATGGATTCTATCGGAGAGGGCTCGAGAAGCTGCAAAATCGTTGGCAACAATATTTGGATTGCAATGGGGGTTATTTCGAATAGCACGTGTGAAGGTGTCCTTTCTAGAGGGCCATTAAAGATGACCTCTGCAATCCGACATTTGATATGCAACTACCTGATACTTTTATTCAGTTTGCTATTGTTTCATTATTATTTATTAATGTGTATCTGTCATTTAATTTTTGTTCTTCTGATAAAGTTTATCAGCACTGTATGCAACAAAACTTAACTCTGCTAATTAAAATCTCTACGTTTCTTTCCTTAATGTGTACCACCTCTTTTTCCAAGTGACAACAGTTCTCATGATTCGCTGGTAGGACTATAATCTTGGCAGGTAGGTCTTGGCCACCCTGTAAGTTACCTCAACATTAATACAATAGCTAATTGTAATAATTAATTGTAATTCATATACGGAGTGATATCCAAAATTTTCGAGTTTGTGAACATACCGCGCAAACCATTAACGCTAAAAGTCGCAATTCTAAGTGACTCTTGTTGTATCTCTTAATCATCAGTCTGTCAACTGACGTCTTCTCACCGTTTCTGCGGTTATCTACGGATGCTAAGGAGCAAAGAATCTGTTTAATTTTTTTTTCAAGCTCAACAAAACTGCAGTTGAAAACCGGGATCAAACCAGCGGTTTACGCAAAGAACGACGTCATCCTCTTCACGACCAAAAAAAAAAGGTGCAAGTTCGCTACAATGCTGATCATTTTTTGACATTCGAGGAATTGGGCATAAAGAATTTCCTTGGTCAGACTGTGAGCGGGTAGTTTTATTGCGAGCTAAACATGAGGTGCAAGCTGAGCTCTTGCTTGCAAATTTCAAACTGTTCCCTAAAAAGAAACTCCAGTTGAGAGGGCGATGGTCTGACTCAGTTGAGGAGATTCAAACAGCAGATAACAGCAGATGCTAAACATACTGCAGCCCGAAGACTTTAATAATTGCCTCCAAAATTGAGAAAACGATGAGATCGTTGTAGACAAGCCCAAGACTGCTTCGAAAGGGACGGTAGATATTAGGACTTAAAGTAAATATTGATATTTTTTACTAGCAAATTCTCGGAAATTTTGGGTAGCGGCTCGTATAACTTATCATTGGCGCAGTCGAAATCGGTTAATAATGCGGATTTTATAATCAAAAAAACACGATAATTTCAAGAGAAACATCAAAAATGCTTTATTCAAAGTAATGTCCATCGCTAGCTACACATTTCCCCCATCTTTCAGGTAATTTGTGGATACCTTCCCTTTCTTGTTTTGAGCCAAACCATTCAGAGACCCACTTTTCCACTTCTTCGTAAGTTTTGAAGTGCAGCTCTGAAAATGGGTGTGCCCATCGGTCGGGACAAGTGGTAATCTGAAGTTGCAAGGTCTAGTGAATAAAGCGGGTCGGTTAATATTTCCCAGGCTAGATCTTCTAATGTGTCTTTACCTGTTTTAGAAGTGTGTGATGGTGCGTTATCATGAAGCAAAAAATACTTTAAATCTTTCCCATTGCTTGTAGACGATCGAAAATTGTTTGCTGAGCAACATTTAATCTATCTGCAAGGTTATTTTTTTAGTTTGACCTGGACGTTCTTTGGTTTTTCACATCGAAATCATCACTTTTAAAGCGTTTAAATCAGCGTTCACAAGTATCTTGAGATGAAGCATGTTCACCATAAGCTTCCCGAAGTATACGATAACTTTCAGCAGCAATTTTCTTCAAGAAATGAAATTACACCTCACGCAAAAAAAATTTTGGCACGAATTTCGACATGTTTAAACGTAAAAATATCTATGATGTTAACATCTGCAGATATTTTGACATATGAAATTTTGAAACTTGTTGTCAATACAACAAAATAGCATACCTATCAAATTGCATATATATCAACATATGTGTAACTCCATCGATTGAACAAAATCCGCATTATTAACCGGTACACCTGGTAAACAATTTGCCTTTACAGATATTCGAAAAATAAAAACACTCTTGTCAACCGAACTTTGCCGTAACTTGATTTCCATGACCCTATTATTCTAAATTAGCCACCACATAATAATCCTTATTACTGTTATACAGGGTGAGTTTTTTTAAAAGTGGCCAGATGAACAACGTGTATAATTGAGCATGAAAAGAGATAACAATGATCAAAGATCATTGCAAATAACCTAGAGTATGTGCTGGAAGTGTCCTCCATTGACCTCGAGGCACGTGTGAAGGCATGTCCACATGTTCCTGAAGGCATGAGCAAGGGTTTCCGCTGGAATGGTCTGAATGGCTGCCTGGACGTTTTGTTGAAGGTCGGCGACTCTGCGCGGATTGTTCTGGTAGACCACACCTTACGGTGCACCCCAGAGGAAGAAATCGCAGATTGATAGGTCTGGCGATCGTGATGACCAGGGCTGTTCTGTTCCTCGACTAATCACATTTTCGGGTGGGAACACTTCCTGGATGAGGGCATGTGTTGCGTGTGCAGAATGGGCTGTTGCACCATCTTGTTGAAAGTAATCATTGGAAGTATCTCATTATTTTATTTTAATCATTAGTCAAACATTATAAAAGACTCCTACATCAAAGCCTAGCAAGCTCAACCTCTTCATTTCAGACTGTGGGTCTACCTGCACGCAATTATCTTCCGACAGCTTTGGATAATTCTATGCTGATCACATTGTGGTATTTGTTTGTTACGAAACCATTCTTGCTTCAACAGGATCGACTGTCCGTCCGACTGTCCGGCTGTGCACAGCTGGTTTTCTGACATCAATGTTAAGGAATTGAACTGACCAGCTGAGAAACCATATCTCAGCGCACAGAATATTTGTTGTTACAACTGGAACATCGGCTACGAGCTAGGCTACAATGGTGACAGAAATGATCACATTTCAAACTCCAGCGTATATGCTAACATATTGGTGGATAGCATTCCTGACAGTGTTACAACTGTTGTCGCAGCAAACGGCGGACCCGCGTCCATTACATTTCTTACTTCTTTGAAGGAGATACAAACTGTGAAAGTGTCTGCGTCATAACTGTAATAGTGCAGTTTCGAGCGTTGAATGCGGCGATTTCTCAAAACAAGGATACTTGGAACAATAGATCGTATCGACTCATACGCATGTACAATGAATACAGGTAGCGCCTTTATAGGTCAGTGATAATATTGGAGTTACCAAAAATGTCTCTGAACAATATGCCAATATTTGCATTTTTTGCTTATTTACGAGGGGCGATTGATAAATAAGGTCTCCATGGCTGTAACTTTTTTATTTGTTAACCGATTTTCAAAATTCTTTTTGTATCTTATGCTCACATTTGTCCTCTATGTAATACACTATTCACTTTTCGACCTAGTCCCCATTCCTTTCCAAGCATCGCGCCAACGCGTGACTAGTTGGGTGAAGCATCGCGCCAACGCGGAGAGGAATTCCGGAGTTGTTGTCGACACCAGGATTGGATGGCAGCGTTTACCTCGCCATCAGAACCAACTCATGTCCCTTAAGGGGCTCTTTCTTCTTTGGGAAGTGGTGAAAGTCGCAATGTGCAAAGTCTTTCATTTTTGAACTGCAATTTTTCATCTTTGAACTGTAGGCGCTGCAACGCCTCTGGTGTATGGTGACTCGTGTGCGGGCGGACGTTATCGTACTCCAGAAGAGGGTCCAAAGCTGCCATTCAATCCTGGTGTCGACAACAACTCCGGAATTCCTCTCCGACGGGTTCACCCAACTAGTCACGCGTTGGCGCAATGCGTGGAAAGGGATGGGGACTATGTCGAAAAGTGAATAGTGCATTACATAGAGGACAAATGTGAGTATAAGATACAAAAAGAATTTTGAAAATCGGTTAACAAATAAAAAAGTTACAGCCATGGAGACCTTATTTATCAATCGCCCCTCGTAGTTCCCCATTATTCATTTATTTGCCATTAACTGCCATAAGAGAGTTTTTATGTGTTGAGCCGCTACTTCTCCGCATTGAGTGATCTCAGTTGCACTGGTATGGCCACGTGATACGGATGCCGCAAACTGGTCTTCCTTGGCAGTTTTTTCCAAGTCGATGGGTAAGAGACCACGGGGTAGGCCTAGAACCAAGTGGCTAGATTACATGGAAAATCTGGGTTCGAGTTGCTTGCGTATTACCATGGAGGACATGCGCCTGATGGCGGAAGATCGCGATCGCTGGAGATCCTCCATAGGGCTGCTGCCCCCGCGACCCTAACGGATAAGCGGGTTTGAAAAGTAAGTAGGCCTAAGTCAGTAAGTAACTTCCTGTATCTTTTGCAAAGTGTATCAAACTAATCTTTTCAGGCACTCCTGCGTCGATCGTTTGTAATAGGCAAATAAATTTTTAAAAATAAACAAAAATGATAATTTTTTTTAAATACAGGATGTTTCTTAATGGACTGTATAAACTTTCAGGATATGCTCCAGGGACCAAAACAAGCACGAAATATCATGTGAATATGTTATAAAAACGCTTCTTTCTAGATTTATAACTGTTTGAAGGTGATCTGTAGTTTAATAAGAATTACGAAAATTCAAAAAGCCGGAGGCCATATTGAGACTTTGCTATAGCATTTGCCTTGTTATACCTTTGTTTAGCATTTGCTTTCGTCATGTTATACCGTAAAATAAATCACACAGTAGTTTACATCTCCTGTACGCTTTAATGTTAATTTCGCCTACTGCAGGAAACTTTCAAACAGTTATACACTCCTCGCTTTGCTTTACAGCCCTTGACATTATGCTAGATTTTCGGTTACTTAATGAATGCATAAATATGTAAATTATTTCAAATAACAAGAAACACGCTTGTTCAGTTGTCTACAGAAAATAAACAAATTTAATTGACGTGTTGTGAACGTTTTAAATGGTTTTTCTGAAATGCTGAATTCTTAATTCGAATTTGCATTACAGACAGTGACAGTATAATTCGAACAACTTATTGAAGGCAAATTTTTAATAATGTGTATTCTCACCTTGCTTGTTAATAATTTAAAACAATTGATTTGGAAGTGAGTTAAGTAAGTTGATTACCTCATCTCGTGCGATGTCGGTTTTCAATTCGTCTGCATTAGCGTACTGTTTTCCATTCACATGCAAGGATTCCTTGATAGGTTTTCAGTGATATTTAAGTCCGGAGATTTAGATGGCCACTCCAACACAATTCAGTAGAAGCCTCACGGGCTTAGCATTATCATGCTGAAATATCCAGCCTGTCACGGAATCCGCAATCCATCAAGGATTCCGATGACAGTGTCGGCTACTTTCGCACCCGTATTTTCTACTCATCGAAATGGAAATCTAGACGACGTAATGCTCGTCGCCACCAACATAATGGGGAACGAAGCAACAGGAGAGAACGGGAGAGTTCCCGAGAAGCCGACGAGAAGAGACGAGAGTTCGAGAAAAAGTTCGAACAACGGAGGTGGAAGAAGTTCGCTGTTAACGGGGAATTTGTGAGCCATGTCTAGGCTACCGATCCAACAAATGGACAATTATTGCTTATGGAGAGTAAGCGAGAAACCGTAGCGGAGAAGTTTCCTACTGGCTGCGCGAGCACGAACGTCGTCTTCAGCTCGGAGTCTTGATTGTGCGAATGCACTGCGTAGTTGGCGTATTTGCTACAACTTCCATGAACGATTAAAGGTATGGAACTCTTTTGTTACCTGTATGCATCTCGTTTCTTGCGAATTTCATCCTTCATAAACTTCGATATTACTCGAGAGTTCAAGGACTGTGGCCATTCGGTCTCCCAAGCTATTTAGAGCAGCAATTGGGCTTTATTCTCGTCGCTTAATGACTTACCTATTTTGCCGTATTGACTTGTTGCTTCATATCGGTAACGATAAAGGTTACTGCTTGCTTTATTAACCGTCATAACAGTTGCTAGTAGTATCGGCTACGTTTGGGAAGCGAGGACATCCACTTGATTCACTAATTCTAATTCGCCTCTCCCTTTACCATTTTAGTCTACGTTTATCTGCTAGCCTCACCTTTACTCAGCGGAGATTAATCGTGGATCTCTGCAGACTAATAATACTTACCTGTTTTGTGTTTACCTAATTAGAGAAAGCTCGTTTCATCGGCATAAGGAGGTGGATTCCTTAGCCGTCGATTTATACTCAGCGTGTGCTCAAAATCTTTCCCGATTTCGTCGTTTGCTCTACCATTAAAGTGTGTGGCAAGAGTACTTCGTTTGTGCTGTGCTTTAGTGTCTATTTGGTGCTTTATCATTTTGGTGTGCTTGCCGTTCGAGTTGAAGCGGGGAAGTGCCTAAATTACTTTCTACTGTTGTGATTGTGCGTCATGGTTAACAAATAGTTACTACATCCTAATTTTATTCAAATCAAAATTAAGTTTTCACAGAATTAAGCTAGTGTTTAAGTGGATTTAATATAGCTTATTTCCTTTTCATTTTAGTTTAAGTCCCCAATTGAATAAATATTTTCTTTATTTGCAATCACTTTAGCCGTCCTCTGTATTGTGTAATTTCCACTGCGCACTTATCTGCATTCATAATTTTTACACATTACACAGCCATTGCCACTGAGTTTCCTTCCTTTACACAAAATCTTATCTGAAAGAATCTATTGGTATTCATGCTGATCTACATGACTTGAGCAAAATGCAATATCACTCTTTGCACACACCATTACATATCCGCCTCCACTTTGTCTTTCTGAGAGAATTTCTTCTTCTTGCTGCAGATTGTGCCTGTAAGTGTGAAATCCAACCGAGCCATCTAGGTTAAATTTATTTTCATCGGAGATGACTTTTCTCCATACTTTGTTCCAACCCATGTGATCCTTGCCGAACTTTAATCTGGCACTTTATGCTTGGAAGTGAGGACACGATTATGCCTGATCTTGTTGCATGACAGCTACTTTGCAGGGCTTGAATTAAGCGGTATCGCATCGCAATTTCGAATTTAGTGTAGCAAATTTCCACCACAAGATCGTGACCGCAATTTTTCGCAGCAGTGGGATAGTTAAATTCATTTAGGCATTAGGTATTGTATGCATTTGTTAAATCAGGCCTTTGCCTAAGAATAACCACAGTTATACATTAAATACAAGGTGCGATCAAAAATTTCATTAATAGAACTTTTATCAGTTCTCAAAGCGAATAGGTTATTTTTGAGCTACTCTATATTATTCGTTCCTATTGTGAAAAATTTTCAACTAAAGCTCATGTGCTCAGCCTGTTACTTGTTTTACCGGTTTAATGAACTGAATTAAAAGTGACTGGTGAACTGGTTATGTGTAAAAACACTCGACCGTCTCCGTAGGGTAACCTTGGATGGTCCTGAACTAAGGGATTACATTAGGAAAGCAGTGGACTAATTCTTTGCAAAGAAACCACACCATGCAAATTTGTTACCATATAGCGAATACTTTGCATAATATCATAAGTACTTATTACTAATACACATTTGTTACTAGTATTTCTAATCTACTTATCTCAATAAAAACTACCAAAATTTAAAATATTAGCTTTATTTCTGTTTCATATATTCACTGAAAATTTGTGCTATTTTACATTTTGATAAAATTGCTAAACAATTTAAAGCTTGTATAGCGGTGACACTACAAAAATTTTCTGAAATAAATCGAGCCCTGCTTTGTCTTTGTAAGAGCTTCTTGCACTGTTCTAACATGTCCTGCCACTCCAGATGCGGATGCTTTCATCTTGGCTGCATTTCTCAGAATCAAACGCTTCTGGGATGGAGTATGAGAACTTCGGGTCTTGATCTTGCAAGAAGTGTCTTACAACATCCTTTCCGCTACCAAATAGTCTTTCTATCTCTCGAAATGAAAGCCATTTATCGCTTAATGCGAGAAGTTTGCCTTTCTCAATGTCTGTTAAGTCTTTTCCTCTCCTCATTCCTGAAAATAACATAAATGTCGCAAGAAGCTAAGGAACACACAAAAATTACAGATTGAAGAACATGATTGTCAACTTACCACTTTAATTCTATCCAAACCCTACCCAAATACCACGTGTCTTTAATGCATCTCCGCATTTCAAATGCTACACTTTTACCTAAAAAGTTGAAATTTTTCCTAACCACTGTCTATAGAATTTAAGAAGTTAATTTATTATTTTGAGGGATGGTATTATATTGTTCACTAAAATATCTTGTGCAATATCTGGTTCGAAGTCAGTGACTGTAATGCAAAGGCTTGGAGTGTAGCGTTTTCGACCCCATTTTCATATGACATTTCCTGCTTGTTTTGATCTCTGGAACATATCCTGAAAGTTTCTAACGACAATTCGGAAACACCTGTAGGGTTCTTATTAGTTGTTGAATCTCATTTTTGGTGAAAATCTAAATTGTTGTGTAAAATGATTGACAAGGGAATCCCTCGAACATGTGTATCACAGATTTCCACCAAATTGAAATATGTTACTCAATTGAAGCTACAATAGATGCTTGCAAAATAAGAGAGTGCGAAATTTTGTTTCTTTCAAAATAAACCACGAAAACGAAAAAATTTTAGCACACATAGTCATAAAAAGACTCCATTGTTAAAGCGATGTATTAATGCGCTTAACGGAACTTCTTTCTTTCAATACTCACAGCACGAATCCACGTCAGATGAAATAGACAGCAGCAGACGGTAATTGAATGGCTTCTCAAGTTTCTAAACAAACTTAGTTTTTAAAAATAGATTATTACAATTAGCTAATTACCTTCCAGTAAAAAATGTGTATAGTTATTAATAACCACTTCCTTAATTTATTATTTCATTTTATTAAGTAATTCGTTAATCAAACACGGGGCTGGCTTCATGTGCAACGTCGAGTAATAAGTTGCGTTGGTGAGGGGGTATGTATCGCGGTGCTTTATAACTTTAAATAAAAATAGTATTCAAGGAGGCTTACCTCATCTTATAAATTATATCCAGACGAATAACTGTACAGTAAAATTAAGGTTTTATGCTTAATAACAATGCTGTAACTGCAATTCTTTGGCGAACGCTGCTAACGAGTTTGCTTTTCCTTTTTACCGCCATGTTTGTTGAACTCTGCGCACTTCCGGAGCGCTTCACTGCCGCGCAACGCTATCGCTTCCATGGTGTGCTTGCGCGCAAAAAA
>JAHWFO010050227.1:1698578-1727577 GCA_023313115.1 Rhysida immarginata
AAAAAGGCTGTGTGAGGTTCCCTTGTGAGTAAGCTTTTAGTCTTAGAATTAAACACAATCTTATTAAACTTAAGATTCTTATCTCTCCTTAATAATGATTTTTGGAACTTATTGCTTAATTGTCTCCCTATGCCCTAAACGTGCACTCACCCATAATAATGACATTTTCCCTATTTGTTACCTCAGCTATTTTAATTTACATCAGTTGTATAAAGATAAGGAAAACTCTAAAAGTTTAATAATAAAATGAGATTCGAGATTATCTGTCTCTTCTCCATTACAATTATTCCATTTTTTGGGGTAAATATTTCAGCGCTTTAGATTTCTGAACTCGTTAAGGGAGACTCCTTGTAATGATTATTTCATGACCGATAGTAATGAAAAAATTTAACTGGGCCAACTTCAGCTTGAAACACATATTGAATAATGCATAAAATTCAAGACTGCCGAAGGTGAATTTTTGTATGTGAGAAAAAGATGCTCTGTTTTAAATTCTCCAGGAGAAATCCCTTCCTACAGATAAATAATCTATGCAGCCTAATTCAGGAATAAGACCGAGACATGTAAATACAAATACAAAACCAAGACCAATAATTTGATCCCCCCCCCCAAAACTGAGGGCAGCTTGATGTTACTGAATTAATAATGATCTTCGTAATTATTTTAGACGACGGAATTTTAAATTTTAATGAAGAAATTTTTATCGGAATAAAATTCTAAATTCTCAGCTTTATGATCGTAAAAGCTTGATTAGAAACTTTTTTAGGAAGTTTAATTCCGAGTCTTTCTAGTGAGAAAAAAGTTGAGGGAACCCGGTAATTAAAAGAGATTAACGAATGCGCAGTCTCTTCTTTAGCAATTTTCTTCATTCGACTTAAAACCGTTCGGAGCGAATCGAAGATTCTGGAAGACTTAAATCCTGAGATTAGCGAAGGCTAACGACGACACTTCAACGGATTAACGTGCGAGTATGAGAACAGTCGTCGACAAGAATTAAGGAAATTCCAATCAACGTCGACGGGTAAGTTCTGTCTTTCCAATATTTTGTCAATTTGAATCGAAGTGCTTTAAAGTTCGAATTTATACTTGGTGGGCCTACTTCACTCGATTAATTTTGCATTTAAGATTTAAAAGGCTTAGAATGAAATTTGAAATGCCGTGTTTACAAGAATTTAGCACTAATTAATTTTTCCTTTCATTAACTCAAATTGCAGTTTTATCGTGATCTATAAACCTCTGCGGATGTTTATGGAGGCACATACTGGTTAGTTCTTGATTAGAATTTGGTTCTTTAATGGTATTCAGTTTTAATAAAACATTTTAGAAAAAAATTACAATGTATCCCAATTAAAAGTTTATCTCAGACTAATATGCGACCAGAAATTATAAAGCCACTTGCATTATTGTAAGAAAACAAAATAATGGTGATGCAACAAAACATACAAGGATGGTATGAAAAAAAATCATTATATATACATAAAACACAGCGATTGCAAAAAGCAATCAAAATACTATTATTTTAAATCATAATATTTTTTACAATCTGCTGGCCTAATGTTACATGACAAATTTAGATAATACATACCAAAATATAAATCCTCTTTTCTCATAACATACAGTAAGCATACTTAAAAATAAAATAATAACCTAACCTTACATTTACAAAAGGCATTATAAAATATTCTACTCTCTGAACTATCCATAATTTATATCCAGTACACCCTCCTCCTCTCAAGGAAACAAAATTCAAATCTTCTTCGCCCTTAGCTTTTTCCCATTATTCACATAGGGTCGCTGTTTTTATTAGATTTGGCAATGATGTTTTACGGCCGGATGCTCTTCCTGACGCCAACCTCTCAAGAGGAAATGTTAGTAAAGGGACAAACGCAGACATCACTGACGAAAATATGGTTAGGTTAAGTAGGTTAGGTTAGGTTATTTCATGATTTAGTTATTCACCCTACATCCCTGGTCAAAAGTATGGAGTAATCCGAGAAGCGTTGAGAAATGGATAGTTAGAGACGTTGTTGTGTTTACATATTTCACAATCTGACACGAAATAATACATGGAATATTGGTATGTAACTCACATACAAAAAAAGGAGACGCCTATATTAGTAAACAAAAAATCTACAGTGAGTTAACGATAGAAATGTATGGACTAAAGTATGGAATATGCTTCAGGGCGGGGACAAAAGTATGGAATAATCATCTCTAGTCAACATAGTGAGATCTTCCATGAGGATGCAAATCACTTAGTGATTAGATCATTGAATGCCATAGATGTAGAAGCACATTTCAAATTTGGAAGCGTTTAACAATTGCGGTCATTATGGCAAAAGGAAAAGAATTAACTGATGCAGCAAAAGATGCTATTGTTAAACTTCACAGTAAAGGAAACAGTCAACAGAGAATTGTAGAAATTTTGCAATGTCCCCAGGGATCTGCCTCTGAAATACTGGCAAAAGTCAAGCAAACTGGAAGCGGTCGACCATGAGCTACATCCAAAAGAGATGACAGAAAGCTGATTCAACTTGTGAAAAAAAAATCGTTTTAACTCATCTCATAATATCAGTGGACAATGTGCAAATATTGGGATTGCTCTGGGCGATAAAACAATCAGACGCCGTTTGAATGAACACGAATACAGGTCACGGAAAGCCATAACCAAACCATGCATGACTGCTAACCATAAAAGAAATCGTCTGAAGTGGGGGAAAACGTACAGAAATTGGTCCGTGAGTGATTGGAAACTAGTTATCTTTACAGATGAAACGAAAATATGCCGTGGTCACGGAGACAATGATGGTCATCATGTGTGGAGAAAATCGGACGAGAAATATTCACCTGATTGTCTTCTTTCTGCTACCAAATTTCCGAAAGGGGTAATGTTGTCGGGATCGATTACTTCTAAGGGTGTTGGAGAAATGGTAATTCTGATGACCAATGTGAATGCCGATGTGTTTCTTGAAATTTTGAAAAGATTCATGATGAAGACAGCATAAGATCACTTCCAGGGAGAAGCATTTGTCTATAAATATGACATCGCTTCATATCACAGGGCAGGGAAGATTAAAACTTTTATGCACGACTAAGGTATTGACCATCTCCCATGGGCAGCCAATAGCCCTCACATCAATCCCATTGAGAATGACTGGCATGAACTGAAGAAAATGGTACGTGAACAGAAGCCTACAGATCTCCCACAACAGAAAGAAGCCATTCGGCAGTGATGGCAGAACATTAAGCCTGAATACACCGAGAAGCTTGTGTTGTCACTTCCTCGCAGAATTGAAGCTGTTATTAAAGAAAAAGTTGGACCATCGCCTTATTATCCACTTTTATTCCATGCTTATGTCCCTCCCTGAAGCGTGATCCATACATTTCTATCGTTAACTCACTGTAGATTTTTTGTTTAATAATAAAGGCGTCTCCTTTTTTTGTTTGTGAGTTACATGCCAATATTCCATGTATTATTTCGTGTCAGATTAAAAGATTATTGCTTGTATATTTCTTTTTGATACTGCTAATTGTTGATTTTTAATAACTATTTCCTTCATTAATGCGACGGATTACAGCATCTCGAACAGTTTTGTTCAATGGCCTGATCTTGACAATATGCAAAATCATGGTTCTAGATCACTTTAAATAGGTTTAAAACGTCATAAAATAATGTATGCAATTTTTATGTAAATTTTCATATTGCATTTTTTTTTGCATTTCAATAGATTTGGTTGGCTAAAAAGGCCGGGTTGCATGAGGAGTGAAGGAAATAAATATTTTTATTCAAAAACTAACACATGAAATTAAATCTCACTTGGAAATCTAACAGTATGCATATTGTTTAATTATTATTTCAAAACTAGCTGTTTACCCGACGTTGCTCGGGCTGTTTATGAAATGTTGCAATTTCTGTGTGTGAATATTCAGAAAAAGAACACATGTAGAAAGCTCAGAATTTATATAGAAAAAATACAAGTTCTACTAAAGGGCCGTATTTGGAGACGCTATGCATTGGAAGCTTTTTAAAAGAAATCTTTTTGAATTTTCAACATGAAATTTTTCTATTTAAATTGAAAGATTTTTTCGTTGATCGAGCTCAAATTCGAAGAATTTTTGATTCATCTGAAAGTTAATACACAGCCAAAATGAGCACATGAAAAACGTTTAGGATTAATAAACCATTAAGAAATGACATAACCAAGTACCGAAAGGCTAAACTAAACCATTCGCGAAACCATACTTTTCAACTGCCCTATGTTAACTTTGAAAGTGTCTAATGGGCCATAATGATACCATTAAACCACGTACCTTTGAACAAATTTGAACTATCATTAACTTCCTGTTATATTCATTATTACACATCATTCCAAGTTGTTTGATATATTTCATGCCATATCTTAGCATTGAAAGTTCCAATGAACCATAATGGTTCCACTAAACCAGGTGCTTTGGAACCAGTTTCTACTATCATTAATTTAAGGTTGTAGTCATTCATTCCGCATCATTCCAAGTTATTTCATATATTAAATGCCGTATCTTAACATTAAAAGTTTCCAATGGACCACAATGATACCATTAAACCACGTACCTTTGAACAAATTTGAATTATCATTAATTTTACGTTGTATTCATCTTTACACATCATTTCAAGTTGGAAATGACCATAGCAGTTGAAAAGGACGTTAATACCAAATAAACCAAACCAATTAACCAATCAAGTTGTTTGATATAGTACATGCAATATTTTCGAATTGAAAGTTCCAATTAACCATAATGGTTCAACTAAATCAGGTGCCTTTGATCCAATTTCGACTATCATTAATTCAACACATCATTCATGAAACATCATTCCAAGTTGTTGATATACAGGGTGGGGAACATAACTCCCTGATTTCAAAACCCAATAAAGGCTATTTTGTCTTATATATTTTATTTATAATTTAGGTACATATTTAAAGTTTTGTTTTAGACAGTCTTGAAAATCATATGAGGTAGATGACGCTCTCCCTGGTCCATACACTGAATAAGCCGATTTCTGGCGTTGCTCATTGCATGGGGTATTCGGCAATTTCTGCCCGGTTGAGGGCTTTGAGGTCTTGCAGGGTCCTTGGACGGTTAACATAACCGCGGCATTTAAAAAAAACACCATAAAAACCGCAAGGGGTCAAATAGGGGGAGCGGGTTGGCCATTCCAAATCGCCCCTTAATGAGATGAGGTACTCCGGGAAGTGTTCCATCAAAATACGCCATTTAAGAATAAATAGGTAAACCTACGTTTTTTCTAGGAAAAGACTCTAAATAAAAGAAAATAGTCAAATGTCGATATCTCACACACGATCGAAACTAGATATAATGTTTATAGGACATTTTTTGTTCCATTTGAACCAAACAATGTTCCTAAACAATTATGCTGGATAAATTTGGGTCACCCTATATAACATGTTTGGAAAAATGTCAACTGTCAAATGTGCACTTATCAACATTTTTCTGATTGATTTCATTTTTCTGCTGACGTATTCTAATTTTTTGAACCGGTAAGTGACCGTATTCTAATTGTGTGATTTCAGATGTACTGCTTTATTTACATAGAATTTGCTTGAAATATCTTACTCTACAACTGAACATCTTGTATTTGACTATTATTTAGATAAATAAAAGAATAATGTTTGATTTTACATATGATGGTCTAAAAAGATTAAAATACTTACTCAAGTGAACTGATTTTCTTTTTATTCTAATATTCTGAGTCAAAGTTGTAGTATATTATAAAATTCTTATACGAGTATTAAGCACAAGGAGAAATTGCAATAGAGAGTATGTTTATTGAACCTTTCTTATTTTTTATATTAACCAAAATTAATTTAACATTTTCTTTAATGAATTTCAGATCGACTAGGCTGTTGAGTAGCTTATTCAAAGGTAAAGAGTAATAACGTAATAGCGAAGAAACTTTCACTACCCGATAACCATTGAATTAAACCCTATACATGATTACCAGCACTCTCGTTCATGTCTTGAAAAATCTTGATCTTGAGAGAGTGAAGCTTACTACTTTCGTCACTAGGCTAACCTTGTACGTAAACAAGAAAGGAAAATTTAATTATAGCACATATCAGTAATCAAAACAAAGAATCGATCTTGAAGATATTTTAAAAGGTTTTGAGAAAATATAACGCCGATGTTCGGCGTTATGTCATCATAACACGATCGTTGCATTTTAACAAAGCTTTTAGTAAAGTGCTTTTTATTATCATCCGTGTAAGATTCGAATTTCTGTCGTACTTCTGTGTTACAGAAATGAGATGTCCTCTAGAAAACAACACCTTAATCATATCGGTTAATATTGGTTGTTTCATAAGTATTGGCCGATTTCACTTATTTTACTTTGCATGAGCACTACGGTGCGTAACATTACAGAAGGAACTATAACAACCCCCTACAAAATAAGTTGGACTGGTCCAGAAGTTTCTCCGGTAGTTGCACGTTTAGCGTTACAGACATTAACGTCATGCAGCTGCGCGATGTCAGGCTAGCGATTTTGCACGAATACAAATTTGGACGGAATGTGCGGGAAACTGTTGCTAATGTTAATGTAGCATGGGGTGCGTGCACGACGAGTGACGGAACTGTCTTTAGATTATTTGCGAAGTTTGGCGCTCGTAATATGGATATTAATCCTAAGCCGATAGACGGCAAGATTCACCAGTGACGGTTAACAGCGATGTGTAGTGCCGTCAGCTGGACGAATGCCATCAGAAATTGGGAACAAAACAACCGTCACTGGTGAATCGTGCAGGTAAAATACTCCTCTAAGATGGTACTTGTCCACATGTGTCTGTTGCAATCCTACGTATTTACCACACAGGGCCCCAACGTTTGAAATTTGCATGATGAGGGTACTGATGGTTATCACATACGAGGATATTCACTATTCCTTGAGTCATTTTAAAAATTTGCAACTTGGTAACGAAACAAACTATACTGGCTTCCTAATTATCAAATTAAAGATAAAGTCTGTAAGCGTATTTTCATAAAAGTATACGGGATGTAGAGGTAATTCCCGAAACAGTCGAGTAACTTTAGAACAAAATGTGCCAGAGTCATAAAATTCAGATCTGTTTATAGAAAAGTCCTCTTGCCCAATTGAATAAACTGTCGACTTCAAGGCAAGCTAGCATTTTACCGCAGAAGTGAGTCTGGCTTGATTTGCTGCCCTTAGTACAAGTGCAGCCTATAGAGCCTCGCATTTAGACCTTGCAGAGAATTCGATAAACTATTGGAATACGGAATTCCCAATAGAATTAAGCTTGGTTATCCGACTTAGGGACGCTGTAAGCAGGCCTCTCTCACCCGCTGTATCATATAAAGCCGCGGAGGCGTTTTTTTGTGTTCAGACAGTCTTCGCTTTATATCTATCATGCGAAAATTTATACAGGGTGTATCTATACAATTGTAATAAACGTCGGGGGATGATTCCTGGGTGTGGCCAATGAACGGACAGCACGACGGTGGTTCTCCCGCTTTTCGTCTGGAGACATGGGCCTGGAAGATGCTCCAAGGAGCGGAAGGCCCAAAGAAGTGGATGACGCAGCCTTACGGCAACAAGTGGAAGCCAACCCAGGCAGCACCACCCGTGGACTAGCGGCGGATATCGGGACATCACAATCGAGTGTGGTTCGACATCTGCACGCCATGGAAAAGGTCAACAGGAGCTGCCGACTTGTGCCCCACGAGCTGACGACCGCACGAGCACACGCCCGGGTGAAGTTGTGTCGTCAACTGCTGGAAAAAATCGAGGTTCTGACGCATCCAGCATCCAGCCGCGACCTGGCACCTTCCGACTACCATCTCTTTCGGTGTATGGCGTACTTGGACGGCGCTTCGCCAATGTCAGTGAGGTTGAAGACGCCGTGCGTGACTTTTTCGCCCAGAAACCGGAGGAGTGGTTTCGTGAGGGCATCCGCCAACTGGCTGATCTTTAGATGAAGACCATCGAGCATGATGGACTCTACTTTGAAGATTAGCAATGAGTGGTTCCTGTCTGGTGCCCTTTTAATAGTTTGCGCGGTGATTGGCCACTACTTTTGACTCAACCTCTGTATTTATGCAGGTGGCATATAATTCTGGACTTCTGGAGGCGACGAACTCGTTGAAGGCAGTTTTCGCATCGTCGTGGTTTGAATCCTCTCCCACCCAGGAAATTGTCGAGATGCTTGAAAAAGTGGCAGTCAGTTGGCGAAAGATCAGGTGAGTATGCTGGATGATCAAGAGTTTCGTAGCCAAGTTCATTTAACATCTGTCTGATGATCATTGCGACGTGGGGCCGAGCGTTGTCGTGAAGCAAGATGGGAAACTTTCCGATTGAGTAATGGTTGTCGTTTATGTTGGAGTTTCTGGTACATGTCCGGGCAATAATGGTTTCACCCTGATTCAGGAAGCTATAATGAATGACCGAGTCCGGTTGTAGACCACAAACAGTCGCCTTCTTTTGGTGCAACCCACTTATCGAGCTTTTTCACCTTTCCAATTTGCTTCAAGTGACGAACGACATCTAAATGGTCTACCTTGAGCTCTTCGGCAATTTCTCGTGTGGATTTTAGCGGGTCGGCTTCGAATAATGTCTTCAATTGGTTGTCGTCAACTTTCGATGGACGGTTGACAATATCCTGAATTTCAAATATTGATATCGCCATCACGGAATTTTCCAACCATCTGCGCGTTGTACGTAGAGAAACTCTCCCGTCACCCCATACTTTGATGATATTTCGAGTTGCTTCAGCAACATTATCTCCAAGTTTGAACTCGTGCAATAAAATAACGCGTATCTATTGACTAGACAGCATTTACAAAATTCATTAAATATTTCACAACGTAAGGGGTTTGAACAAGTTTTTAACTTAAAGAGAATACCTACTGCTTTACAATGATGTGTCACATGTCTGTATTAGTTGAGAAATGATTTGTATACCGACTCACATCTATAAAAAGCATAGTCGTGCTGAATTAACTATTCAAGAATTCATGATTCTGGAGACAGCCCTCGGAACTAGATCCAGCGGTCTGTTTTAAAAGAGCTTGGTTAGTTTTTATGTCACTTGATATCTTGGAGGCCACTATCCTTTGTTTTGCTATCGTGGTACGAATTTTTGAAATGTTTTATTGAATTTCCCGTCAGTGGGCTTTTTCTATTAAGTTAATAGAATCACAAAATTGACAATATGATCATGGGTCTACATTGGTTTGCCGTATGAAATAGAGATGTCATCGTGTAAGTTATTTTCATTTTCCTCACATATTCTCAGACCGGACATACTCTGCATGGCACTGATTACGCCTCTAATATTCCTCTTCCGTTTCATTTTGCACATTCAATAAAAGTCTCAGTTGAGCCGCTTTCCTCCTCCTGTTTTATTTTCTAGCAAGTCTCAGTTTTATTCTCGTATCTCTTTCTTCTTGACGTCTCAATGATATTCTTCTCCGTGACTCTTCATCCCTCCTTCTTCATTAATTTCATTTTGTAGTCTTTTTACGTTTCTCTGTCTATCAGCCCTTCTTCTTTCTCTGTCTTCCGGCTTAGTTTGGAATCCGCTTAAGCTTCTCGCGCTGGCAGCTTCACCATTTCGTTCTCTCTACACTTTGGCTAGCTCTGAACCAACGCATGCTTTCCGGTCTGGCTGCTCGACGTCTTTCTAACTCCTACTTGGCGTGAATCTGTAATAGTTAGAACACGTTTGTGCTCTCAAAAGTTCGATTAGAAGCATGTTTGGAAGTAACTATGATACCGCGCTTAGAGATAAAAAGTTGAAACGTTAATTAAACTAATTAAATTGAAAAATAAATTTTTATCAGTAATAGATAGCGAGCATTATCCGAATAGGAAACAAATACTCAACCACACTATTGTTCATTATGTTGGTAGATTATCTTCAAGATCCTTTCTTAGTTCTTAATAAACTGATAATACAGCCGCTTCATTCTCTCTACACAGGACTAAATTTCGTGGGAATACATAATAAGGTGAGTGATAAAAACCAACAACGAGAAGTAGTTAACTATTTCAGGTTTGGTTATCAAATAATATTTTCCCAGATTATCTCGGCTTATCATAATTACTTGATTGTGATTCTTTTTTAATTTATTCTGAAAACGCATAGCTTTTAAATAAGAATATTTTCATTAAATTTTTTTCTGATCCTTGTTTAAATGATTTTTAATTCATGTTTATAATTATTTTCACACGCTGTTTGACCTCGGAGGAGATTACTTACTCGGCACAACAGCACCTGTTAGGTGACGTTCCGGACCATTACATTTAGAGGGATCCTGCTATAACGCCCGAGTTCATGGGAAAACGGTGCAATGTAGCAGGTTTATTTTCCCATAAAAGCATGATTCTTTAATCGTTTCTCCAGCGTTTAATGACCTCGATTAAGTTCCTCTTGCTCGTATCATTAAAAAATAATGCAATTAAATAGAAAAACGATCTCACCTTCCCATCAAACTACGTTGTCGGCCGTCAGAACGATGAGAAAGAGTATCTTCACCCCGTTCTTGACCGTCACTTAATCAGCGACTCTTAATCAGTTTAGATGCTGCCTTTTTTTTTCCCAGTAAATTTTCTCACTGTTTTTTTTAAATTCATTGGACCGGATGACCAGGGGGATTTTCCTCCATCTAACTACTGTATATCTCCATTTTAGGGTCTATTAGTGCAGATAAACACAAAAGGAACGGGACTTGTTAAGCAATACGGGATACGATTGATTACTTACCCTCATCGACAGAGTCAAATCATATAGGAGTCACACTACGTTAAATGAAACGCTTAAAAAACGCTACATTTTTATAAAAGGTTCAAACTTTTTTAACACATCCCCTGCATCAAGGTCAGTAACCCCACAGTGGAAATTTTGAACCAACATAATTTCTTACAAAAACATTCGCAGTCAAGTCTACAGACCTTGACCGGTTAAGGTGTTCTATAAACACATGTGTCTCTGAAACTGTACGTAGTACAGATTTAATTCATAACTCATTATAAAGCTTAAAATGTATAATTTCAAAAAAATAATAATAAAATCTTGTAAACATTCCAAGGAGGAGCTTTAAGTGAAGCAGAAATACATTTATAGATTTATTAAAAAGAAATTAAATCACCTCTCTCCCCCGAGTAGGGTAAAGCAAGTAGCAGATCCGGCAGTCATCTATTTTTATCCTTTTATCTGCACTTTTTACCTCTCCCCAAGTTTTTAATCAAATGGTTATTGTTAAAAATGGCTAAATTAATGTTAGGCCTATTGTTAAAAATGGCTAAATAATATTAGGCCTATTGTTAAAAATGGCTAATTAAAGTTAGGCATATAGTTAAAATGAATAAATACTGTTAGGCCTATTGTTAAAATGGCTAATTAAAGTTAGGCCTATATTTAAAAATGATGTAAGTGTGTATAGAATCAAAGGTATTTCCATTGTTTATTTAAACCAGCTTCAAGTAAAAGTGAAATATTGAAATTTAAAATCACATCCGCGTCAAGGGTAAAGCTCCTTGGAATGCTTACAAGATTTTTCCCGACAATGCTTTGCAACAATGATTAAGAAGGGATGAATGGTAACTTTGATTAAAAAGGGATGAATAGCTCTATCAGTGGAAAGAACATAGGCCCAGTATTTTAAAACATTTAGACGTGCGAGCATTTCATTTCTCATTTCGCGCGTGTTTGGAAAGATTCGTGTGAACGCTGCAATCGAATACGTAAATTGGCATGCAGTTTTCGCCATTGCTGTATATAAAATATTATTGTAATATTAAACAACAATTTTTTATATTCTTCTTTTCAGCATATTTGAAAATCGTTTTACGAGTTATATTCTTGTTCATAAACGACCTTTCGCACATACCATCCCCACTTCCTTTAATACCAACAATATCATGCGCCAACGTTTCATTGGAAACAATTCAGGAATCATTCAACCTAATCCTAGATAAACTTTTACTTTGGAATATTGTTAATCATCTATCCCTTAATCTTGACAAAACCCAATACGTTATCTTCTATGAGCATAACAAAAATTTTGATATGAATGAATTTTCGTTATCATATAACTCCCAGTAGGTTTCACCATCCAAATCCTTCAAATACTTAGGTATTCACCTAACCCATAACCTCTCCTGGGACACCTACATTAATACATTAATACAACTCTAAATCAACGTCTAGGTCTTTTCTCCCGCCTCCACTATCTCCCCCCAAAAATCCTCCTTCTGTTATACAACACTCTGATTCACCCCTCCCTTTCCTATGGCTTTCAATTCTGGGGCTAAACTATTAAACTCAATTTACTCCGCTTACTCAAGCTGAAGCTGCCCAAACCGCCGCTGTTACAACTTTTTCACATAGTAGGTATAACCCCAATACACCAACTTTACCCCACAAACTTAGCAATCTTTATTTACAAAACACTCAATAACCACATTATAACAACCGTCCCCCAACCTTTGTTCACAACACATATTTCCCCATCTTACAACAGGTGGCCGAGAGGGCTAGGGCGTAGGCTTTCTAGTTCTCGAGTCCACCTGATCGTGGGGTCGAATCCCGCCGTGGGCATGGATGTTTGTGTTTGTCTCGGGCTGCGTACAGATATAACTTGTGTAAAAGGCGCAAAATAACCTTAGTAGTCGACGCCAAAAATTCTAATAAACCAACCAACCAACCAACCAACCATCTTACGAAACACGTCACACTAACTTTCTACAAATCCCACGCATTAAGCGCAACTACCAACTAAAAATATATCAAATTCAGACAACAAACTTTGGTCCACATTACTCCCTGATCTTCGCCTTGCACCTAACATCTCCGTCCTTAAAACCCTCATTAAGTGATACTACACATCATACCCAACCTGCTGGCTTACCCAATTCTCCCACCCTCACCCCTCCCCGCCCATAATTTCATTATCAATTCTATAATATCCCTTCTTTCTATTTCATTCTGTCTTTCTATTCTCCATTCTGGGGCCTACCTAGTCGGTCTCACCCATTACAGGCCTTGGGTGAACAAATGTACCCACTTAGATAAGTAAATTGAATAAATAAATAATTTAAAGTTCAAATAAAGTTCACACCACTTATACATTAATCTATGTTGATGATTCAATGATCGAAGATTCGAATTTATAAAAGACTGTTCCAAATTTTACAGAGTGACTGATAAAAAATGTAAATTTTATTCGTATTCGTTTAATGATAATTCTATAAGTTTATTCTTTGTTACTAATTATATGATTTTTTTTTAATTATAATGTATATTATATTATTTTGTGCTGTAACAATTTGTCTGCACCTCCCGGGGACCAAACTCGTCGGTCGTTTGGCCATACTGGCCCCGGGCAGATGCTGTTGTATTTACTTACCAAATAAATAAACAAATAAACAAACAACTTGTTAAAAATCAATAAAAAGTGCTCACATATTTCTTGATGTTTGTTCTAATGGTCACCCAAGTATCAATTCCTTTTATAAACAAGAATATAAATGTGAGATGATGTAATTTAATTATAAATGTTAACTGCTCATGACTTGATCGTCGCTTCAAAGACGTCGCTTCAAGGACGTCGCCTGAGTCATCCCGGCTCCTGTTCACACATCAACATGTTGCACCTGACCTCCTAAATAATTTAATACTGATTGAACTATTTGGAATTCCATCCTGTAATTTCGTAGTGTCATGCGATGGATATGAGGGAATTAAACTCTTTTTTTTTTTTTTTTTTTTAATAATTTTAGAGCATTGTTTTCAGGTTAATATATGATTTTATAAAATTAAAATGAATCCCCCCTCATATTTTATTTCGAACTCCATAAAGTAAATAAAAGAAAAAAGTGATTCATTTTAGCTTCAATTTGACATATACGACAATTCTCTATGACGAATATAATCTGAGATATGCTTTGTTTTAGGTGATGAGATGCGCGAAATTTTGGTAACTTAGTTATGATATATTTCTATCTGGCAAATGAACTATGGATGCCTTATGTTTTATCCTCTAGAATACAGTGATAGAGTTGCAGAAAAATTGGAGACCCTAAGGTTAATTATCTCCCAATTTATGCAATTTGACGTGGAATGAATGTTATATGATTTGGCTCTGTCGATGAAGGAATTCGAAACGCGTCAGATAAGTAATAAATTGTATGCTGTATTGCTTAATAAATCCCATTCCTTTTACACAGTATATCTATTTAAATTGACATCGATTTATCCGTTTCTATACGTTTATTCGTCTGTAAGCGACTTTCGTCAATTTTGGGCGAAAGTGATAAGCAAAACTGCGCCTTTATTATAAACTTCACAATAACCTGAATCATGCTTTTTAGCACATTATCATAGAAAAGTGCTTATGTGATCGGTTTGTCCAGATATACGTAAACACAATTCCAACAATGCATTGCGTTGCAACTGGGAGAGTGCGTGTACTGAATTGCTGGAAGAGACGAATCATCCTTGCATTGGGAAAACGCGTGCTGAGCATTTCGTTTTGGCTCTGAGATGGTGCGCGTGCAGGATCCACGTGATTTTCGATTATAGAAAGGTGAGATCGGTGCCTAACCAAAAGAATTTATTTATTCATAGAGAGCTTTTTCACACTCTTGTTTCACCAGTCCATAAATATTGGTACATGTTCAGCAGGAATAAGTTCGAAGGTGAGATAGCCGGAATAGATACAATGGCACGTGCTCTAGTGGTATATTATTATACCCCCTTACAGATTTCCAATGACAAGACATGACATGTAATATAACAAACAACTCCTCACGTTGTCTCATGAACGAATATATATAACTAATGATAGTAAAATTGATCTAGTGGTACGTGTTCCAGTGGTGCCAAGTAATGCCATTGGAAACTTTTAATGCTAAGAATATGGTATGTAATATATCAAATAACTCGGGACGATGTGTCATGAATATATATATCGAGTAATCAATGATAGTGGGAATTGGTTTAGTAGTACGCGGCCTAATCGTAGCATATGGTACCGTTGAAACTATTGGTGCTAACATGTGGCGTGTAATATTTCAAACAACTCGTAACACTGTATCATGAGTGAATTTAACGAGCAATTAATGATAGTCGGAATTGTTTAGTACTATGTATTTTAACGGTACCATATGTAATATATCAAAGAACTCGTAAGGTCGTGCAATGAATGAATATAATGAGCTATTTTTGACAGTGGGAAGTAGCTTAGTAGTACATGCTTTAATAATACCGTATAGTACCATTGGAACTTTCACTGCTAAGATATGGCATGTAATATATCAAACAATCGTAATGACGTGCGATGAATGAATATAACGAATAATTAATGATAGTGGGAATTGGTTTAGTAGTATGTGTCCTGATCGTACCATATGGTACGATTTTTTTAATTTTTAATTTAATTTATTATCATAATTGATGAAAATTACAAAGAATCTCTGACATGTCTATATAATTTATATGCAACCTTTCCAAATCAATATACTTTTCTTGATTAGATTGCATGAGGTCAGGATTAATATCCATTTTGGAATTTTGTTTAAAACTTTTGGAATATATATTTTTTTTCTTTCTCTTAATCCATAGTTATTGTATATTTTAGGAATTTTAAAATATTCATGATTTTTAATGTTATACGGCAATGATTTTTTATTAACAATTTTTTTGTATTTTAACTATATAATCAAATAGATCGTCTATTTTTAAAATTTTTAGTTGTTTAAGTTGATTGTAGTTTACTGTCATATAGTCAGATTTCTCAAATGCCAAAAAAAAATATTAATCAAAGGCGGAGAAATGCAAACAAAAAAATAAAGATAAACAAGCTCCAGCCTCCTCCAGATAATAGGAGATGCCGGAGGAGAGACTGATTACGTAACGAAGTCGGAGTGACGAAGAGGAGAGAACGACCAATGAGCGAAGAGGGAAAAAAATGAACTTTTTTGAAAGAGGAAAAAGTGACAGAGTGAAATTGGAAAGAAAACGGGATGGTCGGAAGAAGGTTAGGAGAAGGAATGAGTGCGATAGAGCGGAGATTTTAATAAGAGACGGCCGTGAAAAGAAGGAGCCGCCTGGAGCTGCTACGCATGATTCCTTGGACGCCGTCCGAAAAAGTTCTACGCAGCGGAATTCGACGACGCAGCGAAACGTCGAAGCTGGTAGCCCGCCGATAGTACGTAGGACATATCGCCGGAGCAATTTCACAGGTGGGAATAGACATTATAGTAATGATAGGCGCCGAGTGCCGTGGATACGCGTGCTCGCCTGAAGCGTGTTAGAACTGTTACCACCGAGCTTAATAACGGTGCCCCGAACCGAGACTTAAGAAAAAACCTTGACTGATGGTGAATGCTTGACAGTGGAACGAGATAACGTACGTTCGAGTGTGACGGACGAAGGCGCATCGGTGGAGAAGCAAGGTGCCTATAAGCAAGCGGCGACGGCATCAAGTTGGACGCTGTAAGCATCAGCTCATGCGAGGAGGAAAGCACAATTATTTCTCCTTCCACGAATGGTATTGCAGCTGACGGACCAAGGAGCGACTTCGAGCACCAGAGCGAACCCAAGGAGAGGAGGCGTTCCGAGGAGTCGCATTCAACCGACATTTGCAAGCCATCCGAGACATTGAGTGTCTATCCTAATTCCGCTATTTATTTCCGAGAGGGAAATTCTCTGGCCCCCGTGGACCATCCAGTCCTTGCAAGTGCGCGCTCGCTTAACGAGATCTCGAGCGGTGAGCCGCGCTTGGCTTGGGAAGCTCCAGCGTGGGGTAGGCAATTAATTAGGGTAAGATTAGTGAATAAGTTTTGAAGGATAATTGGTGTTTAGCATTGGAAGTTGGGTTGGGGTGAAGGTATGAACATTGCATTAATCTTTTGTGTTATCTCATGCCCTAGGTCGGCCCCTCTCGTCAACAAACCTTTTTAGGTCGCCATTCACAAGTTTGATGGTGGCTATTGCGACAACCCAGCAAATCACATCTCCTGTGTTGGACGCTCATAATTGATGCTAAATTTCCCATTCTTTGACCAGTGGATGCCCACATAGAATTATCTGCAAGCAACTCAATTGTTTGTAAAAAAAAAAAAAAAAAAAAAAAAAAATACCATTGGAATTTTATACCGAGAACTTTATTAATTATCTGAATAATTAATTTAATCACATTTGGCATTGTATGCATTACAATTTTGCACAGTAGATTAAATTTGATTTCTTAAGTGAAATTATACCCCTCCCTTTATTTTCTCCCTGACACGGCAGTCCTCTGGGTTGATTTTGCAGCTGGTTTTTGAGTTAGGCTTAAATTGTCTTAAAGTCTTAAACAGCACGTGACATTTACTTTGTTTAGTTCTGAATCGAATTTTATTGATTTTATTATTGTTTTTGAAGTGAGTGAATTTTTTTAAATGCCGTAGAAAATTTGTAGAGTGTAATTCCATATCATATTTTGGATTCAAACAGTGCACTATACAGGGTGTATCATGTTCGATGGTCATAAAGCACCTAACGTGATCCTTTGCATGATTACAAACTTAAAGTTCCTTATCGAAAATGTCGGAAACTCAAAATTTAAATTGCGTCGTTACGTTATTCATGAACTCTCCGCACCAGCAGTTCATTAAATTCAAAGGGGCGATTACAATTAAATCGGCGGCAATTGTTGAGATTAAATGACGTTTTCAACAGGTTTTCAGCAAACTTCGCGTGATGTTTAGACCCTTAACATTTGAGTTTTGAACATTTTAACATTCATCAAAAAATTACAATATTTCTAAAGTAGTACATTAAGTATATTGTTTTACGTATTTTAGATTTTAATTCTTCTATATGTTTTTTGCCAATTTAATTTATCAAAAATTAAGCCTAAATATTTCTTATATTGCACATCTTGCAGCTTTTAGCATTTACATTTAACGTTATTTGATATCACTGTTGCTATTTAGTTGTGACAATTTTCTTTATGAAAGTATATTTGTTTATTTACGAAATTATCATATTTCTTATTTTTTACTATAAATATCATAATTTGTTTTCTCCATATTTATTTTTACTTGTTATTATTAGTCCACTCTAGAATGTCCAATAAGGTTTGTTGAGTATTTTCTGAAGTTATTTTTTCATCTTTGTCTGGTTAGTATGGCAACGTCATCTGCACACATAAATATTTCTGAGTTTTTTTTTTACATGATCAGGTAGATTATTCATGAAAAAATCAAACATTAACGGACTTAAACAGAACCTTGTAGAACTAATTAAGTCATTGATTTGCACTCTTTGGGTTCTGTTTGTATATAAATTTCTTAGAACCTCATTAAAGTCACCCCTTATTCCATAGCTTTCCAACTTTTTCAATAGAATTTCATGGTCTACAAGATCATATGCTTTTGAAAGATCCAAAAAGATAATTGTTGCGTCTAAGTTGCGGTGATATGCATAGTTTAGTTTATCATTTGTAGATTAATAATGTTTGTGTACGAGGCGCATCCAGAAAGTAAGTTTCCCGATATTTTCGCCTTTAAAGTAAACGTAATTAGCCGTGTCAATTGCGCATGCGTAACAGATCTATGACGTATCAATCATATGCCAGCCGGACAGGTCCCGCCTCGTGCCAGTAGCTTGGTAGCAATAGTCCGAAATGGAAGCTCTTATTTCTTTTCCCGCCGCCTGCGAGAGGTTCGTTCGGTGATAAAGTTCTTGAATGCACAAAGCATTGCGCCAATTGAAATGCATCGTCAGCTCTGTCAGGTCTATGGGCCGAACATCATGACTAAGCAGATGGTGCGTCGCTGGTGTAGGCAGTTTTCCGAAGGTCGTCAAAGTGTCCATGATGAAGAGCGCAGTGGACGACCATCCCTCATCAATGATGATCTTGTTGAGCTTGTGCGGCAGCGCGTGATGGAGCCCTGATCTTGCCCCCAGCGATTTTCACGTTTTCTTGCACCTCAAGAAATTCCTGTCCTCCGGTGAGCGTTTTGGCAACGACGAAGAGCTGAAGACGTCTGTCACACGCTGGTTCCATTCACAGGCGGCAGAGTTCTACGCAGGGGAATACAAAAGTTGATCCCACGATACGACAAGTGTCTCAATTCTGGTGGTGGCTATGTTGAAAAATAGCTGAAACATTGCTGTACTTGTTGCCAATAAATATGTTCCTGTAAGTGTGAGTTTTTTTATTTTTAAATAGGGAAACTTACTTTCTGGATGCGCCTCGTATATTTGCTTATTCTATAGACATGTAACTCTTTTCTTATGATTTTATATTTATTTAAAACTAGCAGTGGTACCCGGCGTTGCACGGGATAATTACACTTGTAAGTAAAGAGAACAATCTCAAAAATTTAAATTTCAACTCCCAATGGTTAAATAATAACTCAATCAATACAACACAAAGCAAAGGGATTATCCATTCTACTAAAAATACGAAAAACAGGAAGTCTAGGTGATATACCGGGACTTTATCTAAACTTTTCTTGACTTGCATCACCACTGCGGAGCATCAACAGATACTTCAGACTCAAGTTTTTCTTGCCCTTGACGGTAAAGCTCTTATAATCTGTTGCTTCCGTTGTTCAGATGTTTCAAACGCCCGTATAGCTTTTTCTGTCTTAGTTGCAGAGTTTTTTCTCTTTCCTTTCCAGACATAAATTTTTGTATGTACCCAGCGTTGCCCGGGATAATTACACTTGGAGGTAAACAGAACAATCTCAAAAAATTAAATTAAATTTTGCAATATCTTAAAAATAAACACATGAAAATGCTTAGAATTAATAGAGTAAAAATTCTTAATGAAAATTCTAAAAAAATTTTTTTAAAGGCTCACAATGGCTGGACCTCTCCAAGGATGCCACTGCTAGTCTAAATAATTTCTTACTCACGTAATCTTACCTCAGATGTACACTTGATGTTGTTGCAATTTCCACTCTTTCTCAATAGTCTCCTAACTCATTATCTCCAGTTACTGATCAGTTTTAAAGATTTTCAAGAAATTAAGTACTAAGAACTCTCTTTTCTAAGAAAAGCCTGAATAACAGGAATTCTATGCATTGTTACAAATTGAAACTTATCCATATTGCATCATCATTTTATGTTCATTGTTATAATTCTTGGAAAGATTGCTTTAACATTACATCATCATTCTGTGCTCATCGTTATTGGTGAATTGCGCGTTGATACCATTGTTGATGCGAACACGATCGGCCTATTGTTGCACAAACTTTGCCTTGCATTGTTGGTCGTGAGATATTTCTCATTAATATGCCTTGCCATAACCATGAATATCGATTTTTTTTATCGATATTTATTATTTTTCCGAAATTTGAAGCAGACAGTGACTTTCCTCATGCTTTGAAGGTCAAGTATGCAAAATTTCATCAAGATCGGAATAAAACTGTAGATTTGTATAAAAAACAAACAAACCCACAAACAAACCCACAAACAAACATCCTTCTTTATATAGGGTGTTTTTGAATTGAGTACAGATTTTTTGGGAGATGATAGAAGAGATGATGATAGATATTTTTTATGTCTTTTAATTTTATATTATCCACACCTGGGCCTTTATTTACTGTTTTTTTTGATAATTTTTCTATTTCTAGATGATGTATTTCATTGATTACTATCGAGTTAATATTAGCAATTATTTTGTTCTTTCTGCTATCTTTCATGTCTGTAATCTTCTCTCTTATTTCATTTACTTGCATTATAAACTTTTCATTAATATGATCTATATTTTTTTAATAAATTTTTTGTTCTTTTTCAACTTTATTGTCCTTTTTACCTAGAATTTCATTAATAACACTCCAAGCTTTTTTTTGTATTATTTCTACTGTATTTTCATTAAATTGTTGTATAAAGTATTTTCTTTTTGATGATATTATTTTTGCATTTGTTTCATTATTAATTTTTTTATATTCATTTATTAAATGTAAGTTATATTTGGATTTTTTACACTTTTTCCATGCCTCTTTTTCTTTTTTTTTTTTTTTTATTTTTTTTTTTTTTTTCTTGTGCTCCAATGCCTCTGTTGTGATCCAGGGTTTATCTATTTCCCGTCTTCTGTTTTTATATTTAATTTTAGCTTTATCATAAATATTTTTAAACTTATTTATAAAGAAATTGTATATTTCTTCACTATTTTTCGATTCCAATATTTCGTCCCAATTTGTGGCATTTATTTGCTTATTAATTTTTCTGAATCGATGGCAATTAAAACCTTTTTTACATTTTTTGTTATTTTTGTTTCTAATTTAAGAATCAAGCCATTATGATCTGCAAATTTTATGTTACTGACTTTGGCAAGATAGTCCCATTCAAAAATTCTTATTAGTATACGATCTATTAGAGATTTAATAATTTTTTTTTATATTTTTCTACTCTTGTTGGTTCGTTTAAGGCCAATCTGAATAATTATTGTTAAATATTTATTTATGTATTAATCATTTTTGTCCAGTATATTCAAATTATATCACCTAGTATTAACAGTTTTTCAAGTTCCTATATTTTTTTATCATTTTATCATTTGGAACTGTCAATGCTAAGATATGGCGTGTAATACGAGGGTAGCCCAGAAAGTAATGCACCACAATATTTTTCTTCAACAATTATTTATTGAACACATTGAAACTTATACACACGAAAGAATCATGTTTCTTCTACACTCCCTATTGTTCCGCATAATCTCCGTCCCGTTCTATGGCCTTCCTCCAGCGAGACACAAGTGCGTGTATGCCCTGTCGGTACCAGTCCTTGTTCTGTTCACGCAGCCATGTCTTCACTGTGCGAATCACCTCTTCGTCATCCTCAAAATGTCTTCCACGAGTGGCATTCTTCAATGGCCCAACAAGTGAAAGTCTGAGGGCGCTAGGTCAGGGCTGTAGGGTGGATGGGGTAACACTGTCCAACACTGTTTCGTGACGTGTTCCTACGTCCTCAAACTGTTGTTTTAGCAGTGGAAAAATATTCTGTATTTTATTTATTCTGTTTCAATACGGGGAGAGGTCAGTTAATGAAATGAAACAAATAAGAGTACTGACTTGAAAACTGCTGTTACTTCTCCACATAATCTCTCTATACAACGAGGCATTTATCCCACCGTTTCACAATCCCCTCAAAACTACCGGCATAAAATTCATGGAGCTGCTGTCTGAAACAGCTTGGAGCCGAACAAATGGAAGTCGCTTGGAGCAAAGTACGGGCTATACGTAGCATGCTCAAGAAATTCCTAGTTGAACTTTCGCAGCCTCTCAATTGTCTTGATTTTGGACGCGCATTATCATGCAATAACAACGCCTTTGATGAGGAGTTCTGATCGCTTCCGTCGAATGACAATGCATGAGGATGTTACAGTAGTAATCGGTATTTACAGTTTACTCTCGTTGCCGGAATGTGGTAAGCAAAATGCCCTAGTGATCCCAGAAGACTGTGAGCTGCACTTTCTTCTGCAACATGTCCCTGGAACATATCCTGAAAGTTTGTACAAACCATTTAGAAACACTCTGTATACAGGATGTTTATGAATTCCATTGCCAAATGTGGAGAGGTTGTAGAGAAGGTCAAAACTAACAACTATTCCGAATACCATTTTCCCCACAAAAACGTTGTAAACGAGTTAAAAAGGTCTAAAGATCCCGACCAACCCCTGTGAATACTGAACTGCACGGCACTCGCAGAGCTGCATGCAAACCAGGAAATAACAACGAAAGCACTAATTGGTGAATCAGAACGCACGGGTGATCACATTCCTCATCGAGGGTGACCAGGCAGAGTCCGTGAAGTACGTACAAACAGAAGCACCACACTCGCATGAATGAGTTCAGGTATGGAGAGATGGCAGACATGCATCTGTTGTACGGCCAGGCTCATGGCAATGCACGAGAAGCTGCAAGGCTCTACCGCGAGAGGTTCCCTTTGTCGTGCAACATTTGTGGCGATTGACCAGCGCTATCGGGAAACGGGACAATTTCTACCCAGCAGGCATGACACTGGCTCTCCAAGAACTGTGCGAACACGACATGTCGAAGAGGATGTGCTGCAAAACCCCATTCACAAGCACCCGTGAAGTTGTACATGGGACATGATATGGGCATCAATCACACGACTGTATGGAACATTCTACATGAGCACCGACAACATCCTTATCACAAACAGAAAGTTCAGGCTTTGCGACGTGGAGACTATGTACCATGCGTGGAATTTTCAGAATGATATCTTCAGTGTTACTAACAATCCTGCATACGGATGAAGCACGATTCACCAAGGAAGGCATATTCACTTGCCACAATAGCCATAGTCGGGACGAACATAACCCTCACGCCACACATATCTCCAGCCATCAGGAACGCTTCCATGTCAACATTTCGGCTGGAATTCTACGTGACCAGATTTTCGGACGGCATGTCCTACCTCCAAACCTGAATGGAGAGCATTACCTCACGATTCTTCAAGATATCCTGCCTGGACTGATGGAAGATCTGTTTTTGGAAGTCAGACGGCAATTGTGGTTGCAGCACGATGGAGCACCAGCATATTTTACCAGGGCCGTGCGTGAGTTTCTCGATCAAACCTTCCCTCAACGTTGGATAGGTAGAGGTGGCCCCATTAACTGGCCACCTAGATCACCGGATTTAACGCCGCTGGACCTCTACTTATGGGGTCATTTGAAAATCCTGGTTTATGTTACTCCAGTAGCCAGTGTTGAAGAGCTGAGAGCAAAAATCTTTGACGCCTGCAGAGAAGTTCAGCAAAGACCAGAAGTGTTTGAAAGAGTGCGACAGAACATGCAAGGGAGATGCACGTCCTGCATCACAACCCAGAGTGGCCACTTCAAAAACAATTGCTGTAATTGTTCAATGTAACATTGTAATAACCGTTTCTGTATTTGAAAAAATAAATTGTCCGGAGCTGCATGTCATGATTCACCAGTTAGTGCTTTCGTTGCTAATTTCCTGCTTTGCATGCAGCTGTGCGGGTGCCGTGCAGTGCAGCATTCACAGGGGTTGTTCGGAATCTTTTACACCTTTTGACCTCGTTTACAACGTTTTTGTGGGAAAAATGGTATTCGGAATAGTTGTTAGTTTTGACCAGACCACCTCTCTAAGTCTGGCAATGGAATTCATAAAGACCCTGTATATGAAAGCCCCTACATTCTTTTTCGAAAACTACACCCATGCTCAAAATTTCAGGGATATGCAAGCATAGGCTGTTTCGGTCCGCTAAATGACATTAAGAAGGAACCAAAGGAGAGTGACACCGCACGTCCACAACACAAAATTTATTAACTTGTATATGTATTTTGAGCGCTACGCGTCCATTTTTCAACAAGATTGAGGTTATGAAGTGCATAAGGGCTATTTATACGAGTACATATCAAGAACTAATCGGGTATTACATTTTGAGGGTAAATAACAAAATAAAGGATTAAAAGATTACAAAACAAACAGACTAATCAAGAAGGAACCAAAGATATGGCCAAAGATATGGCCAATCCTAGGAAGGCAGAAATCACTAAAGTATTGAAGAGCCAATCAGGTGTAAGTTATGTTGAGTCAATCCAAATCGTCCAATCTGATAGTATTCAGTCCGAGGTGGGTTCAGGGTACCCAAGTAGAGAATCCTTACAGCGTAGAGTCAATCAGGTCGTCATAACAGGGTCACATCAGAATAGGTAAGTCTAATTATTGTACGTGTTTTAAAAGCCTATCCCAGTCTTTTAGGTCCAAAGGGCCGCTGTCGCCATTTAATAGGTTGTCTCCCTTCTTCCTGTGAATTTCATGCGTTTCTAAGAAATTGAGTCTTCTCCAGTCGTCTGTTCTGTGTATGATCTTATATCCGTCTGGCTGGTACTAATGATATGTTGTTCGAAGGCCGAAGCATCTGAGTTGTCCATCCGGATATGCCTAAATGTTTTTTAATTTTGGTGTTCACTTTCCTCCTAGATTATCCGATATAGTAGGAGTCATAGTCTAGTTTGTATACCCTGGAGCTCTTTTCGGGTGGTATCGGGTCCTTGGCTGTCCCAAGGAGTCTTCTAAAGGTCTGCGTACTCTTGTAAGAGATCCTGTGTCCGAATCTCTTAGCTATTTTCTCCAGTCCTCTTTTGAGTTGTCTGTTGTATGGCAACACCTAAAAATTTGTTTTCTCCGTTAATGGTTCTAGTGTGGTGGCTTGCTGTATAGCATGTGTCCTCGTGTGTATCGGCCTCGGTGGCTCAGTAGTTGCGTGATCGCCTCTGATGCCCGAGGACGCGGGTTCGACCCGGCCGAGGACGACGAGGATTTTTTCAGGGGGAAAATCCTGAGATCACGCACTTCCTTCGGAAGGGAAGTAAAGCCGTTGGCCCTGTGTAGTCGTTTGCCGGCTGCACGTTAAAGAACCCTTGCGAGGCAAAATTTGCGGCCCCCTATAACGCCGTCCTGAAATGACCATAGCAGTTGAAAAGGACGTTAATACCAAACAAACCAAACCAAACTTCCTCGTGTGTTTGCGGATGAGATTACTTATTGCTGGCTGGATGAGATTACTTATTGCTTGCCTTCTTACTTATTAAGTCCGTATATATACACTTCATTAAGCTAAATCTAAGCTGATCAGGAAATTGTTTCCAAACGTTAACCGTATTTTGACGGAAAAATTGCTTAACCTAGCAGATACAATCATGGGAGATATGAGTTTATATTGTGTGACGTTCGATCTGAAGAAGACTTTTTGAGCCAGATTGAAACCAAATGTATGTACAATGTGTTATCTCTTATAGATATTTTAGACATATTTAATATATAACATAGATATTTTAGAAGAATAATTTATTTTTGATATTTCTTTACAGTTTAGAGTACTGAATTTTAAACTTGTAAATTTGAGAAATATTTAATCATTTAACACTTTTTTAAAGAAAAATAAAACTTTTCTAATTATTCATGTATGTCAATTTTTTGTTGTTAATCTTTTTATTTCCTATTTTATATATCACAAAGGGGGGATGGAGATTCATCGAATCGTAGGCGGTGATGGTACACGTTCATGCCTTTGTGCGTTTGTGTTAGGAATGTCAAGTAAATTATCACAGACGAATGTAAAACTGTTGCTCTCCTTATCGTTTGATAATTTTTAATGGTTATACGGCTTTTTTTAATGCCTGAAACTAATATCACCTGCGTATCGATAAGCAAGACGCCATGTTTATTCGAGCTCTACTCCATTTGCCAATGAGTTTCCCTGTAACAGTAGGAACCAGCCTTCATAGGTTGTCCAAATTCACAATCTGCGCGTAACACATGTCTGAGAAAAAAAGGAAAACTAATTCTAATCCTGAAAGAAGATATAAAATACCGACTACATGGAGAACTTTAAAACGAGAGATAATGAAATGTTTTTTTCTCAAACTCATTTTTCTCCTGCGTAATTTCACAAAAAATTAAAGGAAAATAGTTAATAAACTAAGAAACCATGTTTTCAAAACCCAATATCCGTGATAGTTATATGAGTGAGTAGTAAAAAGTATTCATGCCAGGAGTGGGGTTCGAACCCACGCCCACTTTCGTGGACTATATTTCATGTGTCTGTGAACAGGAATACCACAGGAATTTTTCTTTAAGTTTGGCGCCTTTGACCACTCGGCCATCCTGACTACCTTCACTAAGAAAAAGCCTTATGTACCCTTAATCTTAAATTCTTATGTAGTTATATATAAAAGTTTCATATTCCTTTACCAATTGTAAAAATTTTATGCTCAAATTTCGGGTTTATAAGAATCGCCCTGCATAATTTGACAATGTTTCCATTGTTAATCTTTGCAATAATCACATTTTCTCACTGACTTCAAAATTGTCAACAAATCAGGACATGTAATTGGTTGCGATCGCGTAAGCCCTCGTCGACTCGAGGCCAACGAGATAACAAGGCCTGGAAGCGAAAAAGTCACCTGACCAACTGTGTGCTAGTAACAATCCAACCTTCATTGTTTCCAAGATGGAGACAATGAAGGTTGGATTGTTACTAGCACACAGTTGGTCAGGTGACTTCTTCGCTTCCAGGCCTTGTTATCTCGTTGGCCTCGAGTCGACTATTTTGTGCATGTATCATTGTTACATTTTGCCAGATTGTTGCAAATGCAAATTTACTATTACTAAATTTTAAGTTCTGCCTGTCTCCTTTATAGACTCAGCTCCTGTATGAGCTACCTCGTTAACACATTTTTGGTGGATACTTCTGGCCATGTAGGGGCCGCTAGTCCAATTATGGAGTTATGGTCAAACATTTTTCGTCACACCACTAATTTTTGGTTGAGGCTGCACGCATTTGAAAAGTTCGAAGAATAAGAAAAGGAATTGAGAATCTTGGAGGCACAGTCGTATTAGCCACTTAAAAGAGTCCTGTGGTGATAGCGTTTTCTTTGAATCTGATTCAAATAACGATATGAAATAAAAGGCCTTTAATGATTCAACATGGATCATTTACTTTTTTAATAAATCATTTTATTTTAAATTTTAAATATCCTTACATTGTTTTTAAATTTCTTTTTCAATGACGTCATAAAATCCATCTGTTTGCATGATGTCACAAAATCAGTGCCACGGCTTGATTAGATTGCGTCGGCTTCGGTCCTATCCTACAATGCGCTCCCATACGACGTTACTTTGCTTACTACTTCGCGTCGCCCCCGTGTGGTTTAGTCTAAAGCTCTGGTTTACATCCAGAGCTTTAGTTTAGTCGGACTGTACAAAGCCGAAACCTCCAGCACAACTGATAGAAATTTTTGTTAAGGAAAAAACCTGTTGAGTTATCTTTATCGCACTTTTACACAATATTTCCTAGTGGAAGACAAATCATTGTTAGCCCCGTCTGCTGTAAAAATCCTAATTAGTAGCAAAAAGCAGATTTAAATCCGAGTCACTAGATGGCAGAGGAAACGCTGTCTCATATCAGATCGTCCGTGAGAGTTTCCGCTCTTATCGTTTCAAGCTCTTTTTTTTCTTATTACAAACGAGATCATTCGTATTTTATCATCAATTGTTAAGGATTTGCATAAAAAATTTTCTTTTAATCGCCTCAGATGAATAACAATTAATATTCTTTGCTGGCTATTATTAATGTTAATAAATATCCGAGCATGTCAATTAGAATGCTGTGTCCTCTGAAAAGGAGTTGGCCTGAAAAGATAAAATACATTATCTTATTTTCGCAAGAAAAAAAATTTCGCTTCGTTGCCCTGAAAATCGTATATATATTATTTGTTTTGAGTTTTTGTAAATACTGGCAGGGGGTGAGGTCAAAAACTCTCAATGGTGAAAAGAGTTAGTGAGAAAACGGTAACCTCATTTTAACGCGGTCAAAAATGCTAGTTAGTGCTGCTATGCTTAACTGGTTAGTCTAACTGTTCTCACCAAAAAAAAGACGGTTAGCTCAGTGAGAAATTACGTTATCATTCTCTCACTGGTGAGGGGTTTTGACTACCACAGCCAGCGTTACAGTTAACTAACTTTTTCTTTGTTAGGGTTTATTCTTATGTTTGAAACCCAAATGATTTAACACAAAATTAGATTATATTAAAAAAGGATAGGTTGAACGTCATGTATTTTTACTAATTTTTCCCATAGTCTTTAGATAGTAGATGGTCATCCAACTCCACTGAAAAATGAAGCTAAAGTTTCTAACTCCCGATAGGGGGGTAACTCAATTGAAAAATGGCGCTGCATGTACAATCGAGTTACCCCCGATCGTGAAACCTATCGTGAGCTAGAAATTTTAGTTTCATTTTCAGTTTCAATCCATCCGGAATTATTGGCATAATACTGCCGAAATTGATGTATTCTACATAATCATAAAGAAATCATTGACAATCCAACTATTGAATGCATTACATAGCTCACTATTAATTTTGGGCATCAACTAAATAAATAAAATAATTTTACAAGTTAGGGAATTCAGATCACGCTAGGAGCCGCATAGTCGCA
>JAHWFO010050227.1:1727677-1779814 GCA_023313115.1 Rhysida immarginata
ACAATGGAAAATGACGGGAGTTGAACGATCATTTACTTCTATAGACCGTGATTTTTACCGAGGCCTACTAGACAGGCCCTAAAATTCAAAAGTCACCTGATCATTTTAGTCCAGACAGCAATGTCACATGACTTTTGAATTTCAGGGCCGGTCTTTCTAGTTGGTGTAGTATTTTAAACGAAGCCAACGAGAAAGACAAGCCCCAATGCGAAAAAATCACCTAATCATCTGGGCCCGAACAACAATCCAACCTTCATTGTCTCATCTTGGATGTTAACAATCAATGATTTGTTAAAATTGGAAACAATAAAGGTTGGATTGTTGTTCGGACCCAGAAGGTCAAGTGACCTTTCCGCTTCGAGGCTTGTCTTCTCGTTGATCTCGTATTTTTACTGAATGCTTCCTGTCTTTTCAGGCAAGAGTAAGGAGTTTCCTTACACGGTACAGTGCTCCCTCGATTTTGTCACCCTTTTGGTACCGGTGAAATTGGGTGACAAAATCGAATTAACAGGAAAAAACATTCATACTATCACAAAAATTGTTTTAATTTTTGTTCTACAATAGTATGTGATATACATGTACTGTATGTACAGTATGTAACAAACGTTTAAGATGCCAAACAATCAGTTATTTTTGTTTGAGTATGCTTTCTGGAAATGTGCAAGATTATTGAACAAATATTTGGAATTAAAAGAAAATCCGAAAAGCTCGATTCTCTTGTTTGGAAAAATGCTTCCGCTTTTTCTAAAGCGTGTAGTGCATCAGCAGTAGTAGCCGGGGGAAAATCTGTTTCACTCTCTCCCTGTTCATCTTCAGAGTTGAGCGGCAAAGCTTCACTGCTGCTTATATAGTGGAACTTGCTGAAATTATTTCTTCATGATGATCTTGGATAGTTGATTTGTGGCATCAACAACAGCTATCACATGCTCAAGAAGTTGTTTTCGATAGCTACATTTTACAGACCATATTACTCCAGCATCCAAGGGTTGAAGAAAACTTGTTGTGTTTGGGGGTAGATATACAGGAGTTATACAGTTCGTACCATTACAACGGCAATGGTTCTGTTCAATTTTGACAGGTCTTTTTCCCACTGGTTAACCCAGTCTTGAAATATCTTGGAAGCCATCCAGAGTTTCTTTCTGCAGCATAGTCAATAGGCAAATCCCTTAAGTGAACATTCTTGAAGCATTGAGGGGATTTGAACTGTCCAGTTATGAGTGGCTTCCGCTTCGACCCCTCCGCACTTGCACATAATAGCATAGTTACTCTTTCTTTTGTTTTTTTTTTCCAAAGCACTTCTGTGTTCACACTGCATTCTTTTCTGCGATCCAGATCACCAGGGATTTTTCCAGGTCACTGAATTTCCCAAGTCCAACATATTTTTTTTTTTTAATGCAGCTTCATCCAGAAATGCTTCACTTTTAATGTGTTTATTTCCTCGTTTTTTTTAATTTGCTGATTGTAGTTTGATGAACGCCAAATTGTTCAGCAATAGATTTTCTTGAAGTTCCTCTTTCTAACAGATCGAAAATTTTTGCTTTTTCTTTCAACGTTAAAGCTGTTCTTTTCACATATTTTACTCATTCAGTTTTCAACAAAAACAAAAGCAACACAGTCGCACACATGAACAGTTAGCACCACAGTACATGAAGACTGTATCTTTGATCCGTGCATAAGTTTATAGAATGTGTGGACACTTATATACGTCCAATACGTATTGAAATAGTAATTGCTCTGTGAGGTACAGTACAACAGTCCAATGTGCTTTATGAGCAATAGTGAAAGTGAAGTTAAACATAGTACATCATGGAAAAAAACGTGATCTCATTTGGAACCAGCAAAACCAAATGATAGAACAGAGGATGTGATCGAATCGAGGGTGACAAAATCGAGGGAGCACTGTAAAAGGTAGCGTAGCTCTCTAGTTTCCTTGTTTCCCCACTCAGTGGCGCAATGTTAAAAAAATCCTAGGGAATTGAGTGGCGCAATTTCCAAACTTGAAACCAAGCAGATGATATATGACGTGCTAGGATCATTTCCCATCAGCCACTTGCTCGTCTTGTTCCCATGTGGATATGCTCCACGCAAAGAGAATCCGTTTGTTTATCGAACTGTGGCATTTCGCAAAGGCCAGACTAGACGGTGAACGTTATAGTAAAACCATTTCAAAACGTTTAAAAGGCGCCTACTGCGCTATGGTTTCTTGTGAAGATGTTTTATTAAATACTATTAACTTGATTTGAATTCAGTGTTATTTTCAGACTAATAAAATATAAAAGTTTCAATAAACTAACCTAACCTAACGTAACCTCCAAATTTCCGTTTGGCTGCGCCATATTGCTATCAACACTGGAAGCATTTAGCTTTACTGCATCAAACGCCGCTTTGTATCCTCCTTCACTCGAAGGATGTCGCTTTTCAGTGGCCCACACATTTTCAAAAGCAATCGTTCTTTCATGTTGATTATAATGATTTAATGACCGCTCCTCGCATATGTTTGCAACTAGCTCCAAATCTTAATTTATGAGTGTTACAATAGGGAGCTTCCTTGCTTTATACAGTTGCTTTACAGGGAATCTCGCTATTGCTGTCAATATTGATTGATGAAGAGTTGCATGCTGGTACGATTGAGTAGCTTGATAAAAATTGATGGCATTCACGTAAAACAGAGATCACCAAACTTTTTTCAAATTCTAAATCGTTAATAAATACAGATTCAATGGAGTTTTTCAAAATTGTTGAAATCGATTGAGAACATTAAAAAAAAATATATTTTTTTTTTACACAAAATTTTTTTTTCTCTCATTCTTTTATGTTTTGTTATGAAATCTATACGTTTTACTTGTTGTCTTTAAAACTTCAAAGAGATTTGAAAAATTAGCTTGAGATATGACTTTTTAAACAAAAAGTACCAAAAAAAGAGTATTTGTTTATTGCTTTTTAACAAATGGAAAATTTTCAAAAATATTTTGGGAATTTTAATACTCCATTAGGTACTACAAATTATAAGAAAAGTTTTAAATTTCATGACATGTTTGTTTTCGAGGGGCCCACTTCAGGAATTCTTGCCCACCAGTTATTTCTCAAAGAACTCTCCTTGCTTCTGTACACAATTTTTCCTGCATTCTGGGAGCATGTGGAAACCGGTTTTGTAGAAATCCTCAGGCTGATGCCAAAACCCGTCAGAACAGCCTTTTTCACTTCCTCATTAGAGCCAAACCTCTGCCCTCCCAAGAACTCTTTCAATGGTCCAAAATTGTGATAGTTGCAAGGGGCGAGAGATCCCCGCTGTATGAAGAATGTGGTAAGATGTCCCATTTGAGTTCCGTCAGTGTGTCTATAGTCAGCTTGGTTGTGTGTGGTCTGGCATTGTCTTGCAGAAAACAAACACCACTGGTAAAGAGTCCTGCTCGCTTTTTTCCTTAGTGCCGGCTTCAGCGACGTCCTCAAAATGTCACTGTAGTAGGGTGCATTTATGGTTCGACATTCTTCCAAAAAATCGACATGAATGATACCCTTAATGTCCCAGAATACAGCCGCCATCACTTTCGTTGCCGATGGTGTCATCTTGAATTTCTTGGTTCGTGGTGAGTCAATGTGTCGCCACTCCATGCTCGCAGGCTTGCTTTCATGAATCCATGTCTCGTCGATGGTCACAACACGCCATAGGAAGCTGTCATCTTCCCTGTCCTATCGTTGGAGCAGCACGGAACAGATTTCCGCCCGGGTGTTTTTGTGGTCCTCGGAGAGTTGCTTAGGGACCCAACTTGTTGAATTTCAGCTTGAACCAACAAACAGCAAGGAAACACAATTCCACACAACAAAGTTTTTAATGACACCTTCTTCAGCGTGATACAAGTTTGATCAGAGCGAAACCTGTATCACGCAGAAGAAGGTGGCTTGGCCGCCGAAATGTGCAAAGCGTCATTAAAAAATTTGTGTGAAATTGTGTTTTCTTGTTTGTTGGGTTAATCATAGTCCACAGTTTCTGGCAAATCTACCATTCGAATTTCAGCCTTTCGTGGATGATGGTCTCCACGCGGACAGTGGTGATGTTCAGTGCTGAAGCCAATTCTCGGGCATGAATCCGCCTGATATCCCTTATCATCTCATTTGTTCGTGCGATTATGCCATCATTTACAGCAGTAGTTGGCCTTGCCTTATGAGGTTTATTGTCGGTGGATTCTCGCCCTCCTTCAAACTTTGGCATCAACAAAGATTGATGATCGAAACATGACTCGCTGAACTGTCTTCGAAGTCTCTGATAAATTTCCAATGCTTTCACACCTTCGTTATGGAGAAACTTGATGATTATTCGTTGTTCCATTTTGCTCGACACATCGCTGTCCGCCATTTTGTTTAAACAACCAATCGGTTTTTATGGCAACCGGATGAGTGGTGCTGCATTTGCAGAAAGGTAGTAATTGCCATCCCAACAATGAAAGTTTAAATGTTTACAACAATGAAATTTACAAAAAATAAAGTCCAGAACAAAATTTGAACGCCCCTCGTATTATTTGAAAGAAACGCTTGGTATATCTGAAAAATTTTCAAGTTGTAGTTTCTGTTTGGATCACCTTCGTAGGTATTCTAGAAACGTGTTAGCAACGGCTGTATGGTCCTAAAGCAAAATTTTAATAAAACGATATTTTGTATACTGTATTTTTTTCGAAAATTGGTCTGTCATAATACAAGGTGCATTCAATAAGTAACGGGTCGAACGCAATGGGGACTAAACAAATGAATTTATTTCAAACATATTGATCCATAGTGTGCCAAGCAAAATACAAAACATTGTTATACCGGGCGCGAAGTACCATTCAATTCCGAATTGCCTCTTGCACCTCTTGCACTACTGCGGACTGAGTTTGATTTTTTTGGGTGGTGGTGACCCTTGGTGTTTCCATTGCAGACCTTGGCGCTTGGATTCAGGTACATAATAGTGGCACCAACTTAAAATTCGTTACCTATCCCATTAGCTAACAAGTTTCAATAGTCTACCTGGTCCTTTTCTACTTATATATTTATTATTTACTAGTTAAAGACGCCCCGTACCCGGGCCGGGTGGGGCCGAGGAGTGGAAAGCAAGTGTGAAACTTGAGACAGATTATTTGCGCCTCAACCTGCGCTTTTTATATATTTTATTATTTGCTGCTTGTTTTCTCTCTTAACTTTTTGTTTTTATTTTTCTTGATGCTTGACTCGTTGTTCCTTATTATTTTTATTTTTTCGCTTTTTTTCTTTGCTCCGTTTCGTTGAATGACAAGCGGTAGACAATGTTGTTAGTGTAGACGCCGTCTTCATCTTGTGATCTGGGTTCTCCATCAGAAGCTCACGTTCTGTTTCAGCAATGCGCTGGCGAAACCCATACAACGCCGAGCGAAGGGACTGCTTCCTCTGCCGCCTTTCCACTGTTTCTCAATAGTCTGCTAATTCTCCATTATCTCCAGTTATTGCTCATTTTTAAAAATTTGCAAGAAAATGTTAGCTTCTAAATACTACCAATTCCAACAAATGTCCGAACAACAGGAATTCTATGCATTGTTACAAATTCAATTTTGTTTTATAATTTCTTTGAAGCGTTGAAACTGGGACAGAGGGCTTTCGAGCTCGGCACAGTGTTAGAGCCGATGAGAACACCGGACACCTCTTTTTTAGAATTTATAGTTATTAGAACATAACATTTCCTTGGAGAAAATGAGCAATAACTGGAGATTGTGGAGATTTAGAGACAGTGGAAAGGCGGCAGAGGAAGCAGTCCCTTTGCTCGGCCCTGTATCGTTTTTACCACAGAGTGGTATTTGACACGTGTATTTCCTTTGAACCCTCGAGAGAGACTGACCTATCTACGAGGGTTGTTCCGAAAGTAAGTTTCGTCATTTTTTACACACGGAAACTTTGTAGCCAAAAAAAAGATACAGAATGGCACCTTGCACTATTTTTCGACATAGTCGCCACCGACATTGAGACATTTGTAGTAGCGTGCAATCAGTTTGAAGAAAGAGTAGTGCAATTGGGGAGGCCGTGGCCTGGTGGGCGTTCACTGAAATAACTTCTGTGAAGTTGAGCAACATCAGGCACGGCTAGGCACTGGATGGGTGACCATCCGTGATTCTCGATCTTCACCCCCCCCCCCCGGCTGCTGTGACCATCATACAGCAGTCGTTAATCCAGGTTCATCCAGGGACCCAACTCGTCGGCTTCTAACCATACAGGCCCTGGATGGACGTATTGATTATCAGTACTAATAAATAAATAGCAGACAGGTGTTCCCGAGGCTATTCGTGTACAAATCACGATGCAGACAGACGTGTACTGACAAAGTGGTCGCATCCCTGTTCACTAGTGAGGAAAAAATTCAGTGTCACCTTCCGCAGGAAAGATTTTGGCAACAGTGTTCTAGGATGCGAAAGGTGTGAATCTCATCAATATACTCCCTCAAGGGACCATCAATGCGGCACGCTACTGCGACACCCCCACCAAACTCAGGTCCGCCATTCGACGAAGAGACCAGGGCTCTTGAGTGATGGTGTTGTGCTCTTGGACTACAACGCAAAATAAAACGCAGCAGCCTCACACAAGATCAGATAGCCTCGGGCATGCCTGCCTGCTGCTACTCTTTCTTCAAACTGCTTGCACGCTACGACAAATGTCTCAATGTCGGTGGCGACTATGTCGAAAAATAGTACACGGTATATAGTTCATGATGCCATGGTGTATTTTTTTTTTGGAAGTAAAGTTTCCGTGTGAAAAAAATGACAAAACTTACGTTCGGACCAACCCTCGTATATTGCATGCTGTACTGAGCTTTTGCTCATTGTTATTAATTCTTGGAAAATTACGGTTCCATTGCCAAGGCAGCAAAACAAAACATAAAAGTATTGTTGCCTCAGCTTGAAAGTATTGTTGCCGGAAAAGCGTACAGACAACAGAGCAGGAAACTATTTTTTATATTATAGATTTCATATATTTTGTTATGTCAGAAATATGCAATTATACCTTCTCGAAGCTTTTACTCTTAAAAAATTTCTTCAGTAGAAAAGTTTTTTCTTGCAAAATTTTCCGTCGCAAATTTCGTTCTTAGCTAAAGAAACAATTTCCGATGGGAAACTTAAAAAAGAATTCCTTTTCTAGAAGTTGATTTTTTTTTTCAATCCTAAAAACCTATTTTTCTTTGTCTTCCTTAGCAGATGCGTGTAAATGTCCATTATTGGTATTTTTTGAGCCTCACTTAGGATGAAACGGCTTTTGAATATTAAATATGTTGAGCAATTTATTTCGTGCGCCATAAAAATTAGAAAAAAATGATTTACACAAAAGGGGATCAAAAATATTAGGCAAAAAAGAAAGGAGGGGATAGAAATAAAATATTTTCTTATCTTCGATGATTTAGTGCCAACTCCGCATGTGGAATAGTAACGATGTTATTTGGAAAGAGGAAGATTTATCTTTTATTAGAGTTAACAAGTTTTCTTTTAAATATTGAACTTAGTGGGTGCATTCGAAGAGATAAAAAAAAAAAACAGCAACGGCTGGGGATCTTTTTATGGAATGATCATCTGAATGTAGACAGGGTCTTAAATTTACGTTCGCAATTACGTGGAAATTTTGGAGAATTAAGGAGGACTAATTTCTTTTTATGGAGTTAGAAAAACATCCATCGTAAAATTTGAGGAGTGAAGAAATAAGTAGAGCTTTATAGAAAATTAGGCTTATGTATTTCGTGAGAAAGGACGAGAGGCTAGACACTTTAAACGATAATTCAATTTTCTGCAATTTCCCTCCGTCATCTTTTCGATTATTTTATAGAATGAAATAACTCACTCGCTCAGCCTTTTTCAACTTTGTATTTTACAAATGTTTTGCTGCAGCTCTTGTTAGTTTTAATTTTACTTCTAAAAACAGGATTACATCTTTAATTTGGGAATTAATAAACTAGATGAAATGAAATAATAAATCAAGTAAAGCTTTACATATTAAATGCACCCCATGGACATCAGCGCGATAAACGGTTTTGATAAACTTTTCTTATTCATTAAAAGTAATAATCCTTTTCATAATTTCAGACGGAGCTTTACACGGTAAGTAATATAATAATTAAAATGCGATTCATATATACATAGTTGGTAGTCTTTCTTCGTTTCATTTTTTATAAATGTTCTTAGTATGAGGAGATATCAGAAAGTCACGCCATTTATTTTTTTTCAACGGAAATTAGAAAACATACAGGTAAACAACTAAGTGCAGCTGAAACTACATGACTTAAGTTCCACATGGGCATCATTTGCTTAAGTTCTGTGTAATATCAACAATGACAATTCTATAGAATTTCTTGTATAAACCAATGTTGATTGGTTTGGTTTGGTTTGTTTGGTATCAACGTCCTTTTCAACTACTATGGTCATTTCAGGACGGCGTTATAGGGGCCGCAAATTTTGCCTCGCAAGGGTTCTTTAACGTGCCGACAAACGACCTCACTGGACCAACGGCTTTACTTCCCTTCCGAAGGAAGTGCGTGATCTCAGGATTTTCCCCCTGAAAAAAATCTTCGTCGTCCTCGGCCGGGGTCGAACCCGCGTCCTCGGACATCAGAGGCAATCACGCAACCACTGAGCCACCGAGGCCGATACCGATTTTGAATTTGATGTGATGACTTAACAATTAAAAATTAATAAAATTTTGCTCAGAATGTTTATAATGTGTGTGTAACGTGTAAAAGCAGAGCAAATTGAAATAACGCAGTGGAAAGTAAAGCTACACGTGAACAGGGTAAGGTAGATAAAGAACTTTTAATTTAAGAAAAACATAAATAAAATAACACGGGCAAAAATAAACTAAGGCCGAAACTTAAGGCCAACGAGCTAAAACTCAGCTCCTAACATAAGATAATTAGCATATGATGCAAAACTTAATCGAGCATCCACACCTATGGTAAAACAAATTACAATCTGGTAACAATGCAAACCTTAAAGGTCTTACCTACTATACTACCATCACTACTTAAGTTTGTCTAATACCATCGAAAACAACTGAATAATCCGCATGAGGCGAAATCACGCCACGACTGAGCCGGGTGGGCCGGCCGCTTACAAAGATACACTTTAATCTAAGTAACGCTACGGATAAATCAGTAAAAACTACTTGCTTAGCTACACTACATAACAAGAATTAATTAATAACCACAATTCTTATTCACTTAAGAAACTATTACAATATCACATAAAAAGCACTCTAAATCACATAGCCCAAAATTTAAAGACTAGTTAGCGAACTACGAAAAAAGCTTATACCAGCTAACTAAAACCTCATTTAGCAATCTGTATGGTCTCTTACGAGAATTAAGCCTAAACAAAATCGGAAAGCTTAATCAAGCACAAAACAACGGCTGGTAATTGGAACAAACTCTAATTCGACACAAAATAGTTAAAGAGAAACATTGCCAGCCTATCACTATGAGTAAAGTTCGATCAGTCTTATGAGTGAAAAAGCACAAGTTCGTGAAGCACTGAATGAATAATTAATTACAATGAAAGACTCCACCTCTAAATTTAGTAACAGTACCGAGTCTACATTTAACACAAGCACTGAGTCTTTATATAACAAAAGCACAGAGTCTTTATTAAACGACAGCACTGAGTCTTTAATTAATAACACACTGAGTCTTTAAGAGAAAATCCTTCTCAGAGTAACACCACACCATTCATCCTTCACAAATTAAATCGCCTTGAATGGCGGACACTGAAAAATTAAACAGAAAGGATTACATAACATATGGGAATTAATACAACAGGCTAAAGCTCCCATCCACACTTGGTCACAAACGCTTGGGCGCCTTTCCTTTTTTTTTTTCCTTAATGCCAGCGTAAAGTTCCGTAAAACACTTTACTTGTTTTGTATTGCGTAAGCGAACCCGTATTGAGCCGAGAGGTAGGCGCTCAAACCCGACGGGAAACGGCCTCGTATCGTCGGCCGCTCGTCGAGCTCCCTGCCATGGAAGTCGCTCAATACGGACGACAGGACACGGGGATCATAACTCGTTAGAGTAAAAGTACTTACACAGTAAGTTGCTGACGTGGAGAGCGTTCTTCCCACTGCAAGCCTCGGGATAGATTCATAACCGATTTGGATGATTTTATTTTGTTTTGTTTGTTTTTTTATGTTGAACAAGTTTGCAATTGGATTTTTTCTCTATCCCTTACGGTTTTTGAGATAAATTTTGAATGTGTCCTAATTTGCATATTTGGGATGATGAAAAGTGCACCATGGGATAGGCCACCCACAACTTCCTATTCATTGGATTCATCAAAATTGACATATCTGCTTCGGTTAAAAAAATAAAAGGGGGGTTCAGACTTTTGTATTCACCCTGTATATAGATTCGTAAGGAACAAAACCATTGTGCGATTTACTCGTACGACATCTATTGGCATTATATTTTTCCTGGAACCAGTAGTTTTTTCCCGTGGGAATGAGACTCTTCCCGTTAAATTTCCAATTCCAATTGTTAGTTTTACTTAGCAACAATGTCTAACAATTAAAATCGGAAACGCCAGAGTTAATCGGTAAACAGAGTATAGTGGGCTTCCACTGAACACAACCAACCAACTCTCCTAAGCGCCTTCAATGATCACATGGGAAGCTTGAGTCATCAGCCGCTAGAGAGCTAACAACTGCGAACTCATGTTTGCACACATTTTTTTGTTTTTTACCGTGGGTTATAACCACCAGAAAAAACCCGTGACAGAGTTAATATTAATTGACTAAAACTCTGCTACAATTTCATAAACTCAAGAAAAGTGAGTGTACGGAAGATAAAATTGATTTCATTAAAGAAGCCAATAACTGTTGTGAAAATAACATAATTAATTTCAACTTTTCAGACCACCTCCTTTTGAGAAGACACAGCATTTTAGTTGGCCTACTCTGAAAAAAATTAATATTAAAAATGGCCAACAGTGAATATTAATTTTTATTCCTCGTAATCGATTAAAACAATTTTTTATTGCAAATCATTAATAATTTATGATAAACTACGAATAATCCTTGTTTGTAATAATAAAAAACAGAGCTTAAAACGACGTGAGCGGAAACTCTCACGGAAGAGCTGGTATGAGACAGTGTTTCCTCTGCCAACTAGGTACTCGAATTTATAACTGCGGTCTGCTGCTAATTAGGGTTTTTATAGCAGAAATGGCTAACATTCATTCGGGATTATATCCCATCAAGAAACACAATATTAACGTGGGTTTAACAGCTTAATGTTACTGGGGCATTTGGTATGTTCAGTCATAGATGATTTTTATTCTAAGATGAAGCCGTGTTGCTATCTGTAAAGTACAGAGTGGCCCAAAAGTCACAAAGGCGTTTCAATATTTAATATCTTCTTTAATAATTATTTGATTTTTATTCTATTCAGATTTATATAAAGAAAACTCTAAAATTTAAGGGTGGACGAGTGCACTAAACAGCGAACACATATTGTGAAAGTTTATTATCAAAACCAAGCAATAATAATTCGGACTCAACGAGCATATCATCGTTATTATGCAGGAACTTTTTTCCATGGGGCTGTCTTAAGGAAAAAGTAAATGTCAACAAGCCTCAAACATTTGCAGATCTTAAAAATAAATTGTATTGGTGGAATGGTACATTCGTACAGGCGTGCCACTTTAGCATGGTTGGGTATTTTTTTAAAATAACATTTTACTCAAATTTGGCTCATCAAAAGCAAACACTTTATTTACTAAAGTGATTCGTCTTCTTGAGAGGATTCCATACATGAATAGTTTAAGAAAACCTTTGAGTTTGTATTAAACTTTTTGGGGTAGGGTCTTAGGTGGGGAGTGATTTATTAATTTCAAGAAGGCTCATCAGAGCCAAACAAGTCATTAACTAAAAAATAGTCTTAATGGACGAAGTCCATACCTGCCAAATTAATTGAGTTTGGATCGCTAGAATAAACGCTAAGTCATTTCTTAATTTTTAGAAAAGTAACATCCCTAAAAAGCTTAACCTATTGACATAAAAAATGCGTCAAGATTCATAACGTTATACGCCAATTATAACTAGATTTATAGTTCTATAGATATGTTTTCAGTCCTTCATGGTCCAGTTGTAGCTTCACGTTGATTCTGATGAAGCGGAGTTTATGAGCTGCAGGGCCATAGAAACTTAGGTTCGTCAGTTCCTTACGAATGATGACACTATCTGCGGTACTTAAAGTGGCACTTATGAACACTATACCATTTATAGACTTAATTTTATGTCCTTTCATAAATTACAGCACTCGACCATCTCTATTTATCATTTTCTGAGGCCTACTACTTCGCGGGTTCACTGAGCTTCCTACTTGAAATGTCCACCGACAATCCACTGACAATCTTATCAGTTACAGTTGAACGGAATGTTTACAGAATGATGGTTGGTTGGTTGGTTGGTTTATTAGAAATATTGGCGTCGACTACTAAGGTCATTTTGCGCCTTTTACACAAGTTATATCCGTACGCAGCCCGGGACAAACACAAACATCCATGCCCACGGCGGGATTCGAACCCACGACCAGACGGACTCGAGAACTAGAAAGCCTACGCCCTAGCCATCTCGGCCACCTGGCCAGATTTTACAGAATAACGGAAAACTCATAAACAGGTAAGTAGCATAAATGACTTCCTATATGGTATTTCGTTGGAACTCATACGGCACCACAGTGAATTACTAAAAACTCCAGTTATGTATGTTTTAACTCTATTGACCTTAGTCATCAAATATATGTAAATCAGAACTGAGGGATATCACATAGCCAGTATTTCAATACTCATTTAGGCCATCCAAAATCAGCAATTGGTGATGCGATATGCAAATGGCAATGCTCCGGCACCACCAGTGCAAGAAAACACCCAGACAGACCTCAGAAAATAACAGTGAGAAATAGAAGGGAGTTGATGAACACTGTATGCACAAACAGGCTAAATCAGCTCAGAATATCTATGAAGACTTCCAGAACACCAGTAATACTAACGTAAGCATTATTAGCCAACGAAAAGAAATCCACAGCCCTGGCTTTAACCCCATAAAATAAATGTGAGGTCAAGACCAACTTGTCCAACATCAGTTGTTGAACTCGTTAATGTTTTGATCGAAGAATGGAGAAAATTTCAGCTAATGCTGATCAAAACTTAATGGAGAGTTTTCCACAAATTGTACAGATTCAGGCCAAAGGCGGACCTACCAAATATTAGAATAAGTGTGTTTGTCTTTTATGTTTTTTGGTATAGTGTCGGGACAATTAGTGCTAGATACTGTATGTGTGTTGTATGTAAATATGTGTGTGAGTGTGTGTATTTGTGCTTTTCTACTCATTATTTGATATAGAGGATACAATCTCATAGATATAGCCAATCCAAAAAACAAACGAAGCGCCTCCATTGGAGCATACTTTTTCATTATATTTTAAAGGGTAATTTGAAAACAGTAATAAAAGTCTGAAAAAAAATTGAGGCTTCCAAATTATCTGACTGTTTCTAATTCATGTTCCCGAGGGTAATTGTGCCTTCGTTTTATTTTCTTTCAATATCATGATTTCCATGTTTTAAATAATTTATAAACAAATTTTATTTATTGCATAAATTAATAACTTATTTTGCTTAAGATAAATATTATTGTTAAACATGTTTTAATTTATACAGGTTATACAGGATTAATTAAAACAATTAGGAACAAATTTCAGAGAGTTATTCCTCACAAAAAAGTCACATCAACATTTGTCCGGAAATGATCAGAACCACGTCAGCCAATCCAAAGACCAGGAAAATGAGCATTTAACCACTGACGAATATCTGCACCGTAGTGTGGTGGAGCCCCATCCTGTTGAAAGTAAGAGGGAAAGCTGCCATCTTCATTCAGAAGTGAGGGAAACACCATTGTTGAGGTTGTCTCGTCAGTAGCACTTATTAGACGGCCACTCCGTGCCTTGTCAACACAGTCCCAGTTTCTCGGAATTTATTAATTAAGCACCTGACAATGTTGTGTGAAATCGGAGGTCTTTCTAAGTGACGGTTGTTAAAATCTGCAGCTATGACACGGAAACTTCGTTCTCCAGACATCAAAATGGCCTCAATTCTCTCCTCCGTGGTCAAAGCCATCTTCAGTTACCTGCTACAAAATGAAACAAAATGTGTTGTAATTTTTGAACCATACCTGCTACTTCAAATCTGTTTACAGGAATGAAGTTGTTAGAAAATGCTGATGTTATATGATATATCACACGACCCCTTTTCTATTTAACAAAATTGACTTCGATTCAAGATGGCGGCCATGTTCGGTACATACCGTAAAAGATCCATACCTTACTGGAATATTCAGATTTCCCAATTCCTGCAAGGTTTTCGAAAACGCTGTGGCTACAGTCACGGAACCGTGTACGATTTTTCTGGAATGACGTCACTTCCTGCTACGTGAAGGGAAGAGCGGTGCACGTCGGACACGGGGTCGTGATCGAGATTTGTTTCACGGATCTGCGGCTGTGAAGGCATAGGGGGTCATTTAAGTTTTTAGCTGCAATAGGGAAATTCATTCGTTGTTTAGCTGTAATAAAATTTGTGATCGTGCAAAGGAAATGCAGGAATAATTTCGTTACCCTCATCGTTTATAAACCATTTTCCAGTCATTTTAATTTCTTATTTCTCTACTTAGCAATGGTTAAAAGCGAAGTTCGTCGTTTATGTGTCGTTTTCGTCCTCTTTTTGTGACCCCCTTCAATTGTGAACAAAATTTTGCTTAGAATACTCCTTAACAAAGCTTTATAATTCGTTATATGATGAAAATTCATCTTTAAAATTCATCGCACATGTGACTTGAACATTCGACGCGACCGCCGTGCACCGTTCTTCCCTTCACGTAGCAGGAAGTGACGGCATTCCGGGACTGAAAAATCGTACACGGTTTCGTGACTGTAGCCACAGCGTTTCGAAAAAACAGGGTGTGCTGCGATTTCTGATTCACCCTGTAACTTTTGCGTGACCAGGCTTACTCTCTCTGCAGCAACAGATAAAATATCTTATTTTTGTTTAGTAATAATTTTGCGTTTGTTTATTTAGGTTATAATCACCCAAATAACCCCTGGCAAAGCAAAAGTTAATTGACTGTATCAGAATTTCAAAAAACTATTATATATTAGAAAATTAGTCCTCTAGAAGAAAGATGTTTACTTTGCCAAATGAACATAATAAACTTTACCTTTTCAGACCACCTCCTTTTGAGAAGACACAGCATTCTACTTGGCCTGCTATGAACTTTATTAACATTAAAAATAGCCAGCAAGGAATGTTAATTGTTATTTCTCGGCAGTGATTAAAAGAAAATTTTTTTATGCAAATCATCGACAATTTTTGATAAAACACTAATGATCGTCGTTTGTGATACATAAAAAAAAGAGTTTAAAACGATAAGAGCAGAAACTCTCACGGACGAGCTCGTACGAGATATAAAGCTCTATATACGGAGCTTTAACGAGATAGCGCTTCCTCTACCATCTAGTGATCCGATATTCCAACCACGGTCTGCTATTTCTTAGGGTTTTTACAGCAGAAATAGCTATAGTGAAACTCCACCTAACCTCTCTCTAACAGCGATTGGTTGGCCTTCTCACCATATGTATGATTTCATTGTTACTTGGTTTCCTGGACAATCCACAACATAGACTGAGTATTGAAAAAAAGTTTTCTTAGTTTATTAACAGTTTTCCTTCTATTTGTAGTGAAATTACACTGAAGAAAATTGAAAAGAATTTTGAGAAGAAAACATTTCATTATCTCTCGTGTTAAAGTTCTCCATATAGTCGGTTTTTCGTATCTTCTTTGTGGATTAGCATTAGTTTTTCTCTTTTCCTCCTATATGTACCGTCGTGTGTGCAGTATCTTCAACATGAATGCTAAAATGATCAGCCAAATCGCAAGCTCCTTTCCTTACATTTTCCTGGTAGTTCCCATTAATCCATCAACAACAGAAATAATTTTCTCTTCCAGTAGACGCCTTAAAAGTAAATAAGGAATTATCAGACTGATGGACTAAATACTGATAGCCGAACAAAGAACTTAATTTTCAACATATGCTTATGTATTGTACATGTAGAGTATATTTGTTTATGAAACATAACTGACTAATCGGAAGTGAGAAAAAGCTGTCGTTAGTTACCATTGGTTGCAAGTCGGAAGCTTTCAAGAGAATTGAGACAGTTGCTTAAAAATAAACGGTCGTAAGTCATTCAACACCTTAACGTTAAGGGCAGGGGAGTGCTGAATTTAAATTTGGAAGAATACTATTCAAGCTGCTGTCGTCAACCCCTAACAAGTAGTACATAAGACTTGAAGAATGAAGAACAACGTAACCTAGGACACATGTACGTTTCCACAGCAACCATAATTTCACTAATAATGCTAACATAAGCATTAATATCGTAAGAAAAGAAATCGACTTTAACCCCATAGAGCAAATGTGAGATGAACTGGAACAGGAATGGGAATCCAATCCCAAACGGTTAAAACAATGTTGAGTCTGCAGAATTGTCGAGAACATCAAAGAGAATTGCAGAATTATGAATCCTGCTATTGGAAAAAGATAACTCAAATCAAACCATCAAAATAAATCTATTCCAAGACATCGGCTTCTTCGAACTTCACAGCAGGCACCAAGCAGTCAGGCATGAAGTACTCTTCGGGCATCCGCCGGACCCCCGAACTCGCTGACTGATTGCAAGTTATACTGAGATTCGTTATCTTTACTTTTATTCTTCTGAAGTGGAGCTTATGTGCAGCTGCAGGGTTATAGAATCATGGGGTTGTTAGTTCCCGACGAATGGTGACACTACATGCGGTACATGAAGTGGCACTTATAAGCTCTATAGCATCTAAAGACATATATTGCATCCTGTCATATGTTACATCACTCGACGATCTCTATCATTTTCTTTGGCCTACCACTTTGCGGATTCACTGAGGTTGTCCCCATGAAATTTACACCTGACAATTATATCATTTACATTTGAATGGAGTATTTGCAGAATAACATAAATCTCATGAACAGGTGCGTTGCATAGGTGACATCCTATATAGTATTTATAAAATTGGTAGAGACTTTACAACATAACAAAGGGAGAACAGAGTTTCGACTAGTTTCGCCATTTATTCCCGGCTTTATCAAGGATACACACAAGAGGACATAAGCCTTTATATACAGAAAATATGGTACAGAATGAGAACATGATTGGATGAAGAAATAACAAATCTTAAATAATATAAATTATACAGTGGCAACATTGAAAGGAGAATGGTTGGATAAGGAACCAATAACAATGAAATTATAAAGAAACCTTGAGAGGAAAATTATTTGAAATATAAAGGAAAAATTGATGTCATAGCACAAACAAAATTGAAAACGCGAACCTAGTAGAAGACTCATTCAGAATCAACATGAACTAAGGTATCAATAAGAAATTACCAGAATTACCTTTCCTTTAATAATACCTTCTATTCCCAACCGTCCGGTTTAGGAATGGGGTTCCCATTAAGTAGCTTTCTTTCCGAAGTCTTCCTCCAGAACCTTGAACTCACCTTTGTCTCTCCCCTCCTCTCTAACTCCACCATTATTTCATACTTTCGATACGTTGATGATATCCTAATTATTTTTGATTCCCGTTTTACTAACAGCAATGGAAAACAGTGTGCATTTTAAACAGAGAGATGTGGGTTCAAATCCTGCAAGAACATAATTTATAAATTTTTCCCTTCCCCTTGTGTTCATGAAAGCGCGTAGAAAACGTGAATCGTCCGAATACTCTAAATCATTTTTTCAGGCGCAAATAGAATCTAAATGGAGCCTAAAATATCCTATTATTTTCGGCCTCGATTTCTCATTCTCCCGCGACTAGACGTTAACCTTTACTCAAGATTTGGCGCCAAAATAATGGCTGTTCCGGAAAAATTCCACACCACTTTGCCAACCGTGTGACACGGGGTTTAACAGAGGAGTTAAATACTTATTCCGTGAGATTGCCAATTTTGTTATAGTACATGGTAAAGATGAAGATGCTCAAATATCAGCCAGAACAGCATATTAAGCTGTGTTAGACTTGTGCATTTCATTCTCTCTGCGCCAGTTTTCCGAACTCTTATTGAACACGCATGGTATCAAGCTGGAATCCTAGAGAACAAACCATACAACAAGAACGTTTGGGATGCGTGTTATAGATTCAGGGAAAAGTCCTACAATGTCACGTGGGTTTCAGCAGAAGGAGCGCTCTTCTAAACCGAAAGGAGATGATGACGCGGCCAGAAGACGCGGGTTTTGGAGAGCCACTCCGAAAGCTCCACGTGAAGACGAGAGGATAATGAGACAAAAAGTGTCATGGCAGCGTAAAGTGAGGTCGGAGAGGATCGTTCGGTACGAAGGAACAAGTCGGGATTCCGTCAACGAAGGCCGTAATAAAAGAAAACGGCAGCGAGCGGAGTTTAGGAAGGAGTTTTTCCCGCATGCAGAAATATCGAATGAGACCTTCGACTACGGGGAGAAGCCCGACGAAACGACAGCAGCGGCCGGCGAGGGGAGCAGTTCTCACCGGCGCATGTGTAACTGCGTAGAAGGGCATCCCAGCTCTCCTGAAGACACTAGCGGGCCCAACCTCCTAGACAATGCTGTAAGAGCGGCTCTTCCAACCTTTTTTTCTACACCGTTTCTAATTTCAGTTGTATTTTTTATTGTTCGGACTGGAAAATTTGAATGGAAATGAAACAAACTAAAAACAGATAGAGATCAATAAGTCATTTTTTATTTACCAGTTTAACAGCAATACATAATTGAGAAATATATAAGGCTGTTATTAACATTACAATTTAATAAAATACGATGAAACAGTATAACAGAAATGAGAAGATGAGGCTAATAAAATAGTAGATAACAAACTGTTGATGTGTTAGAAAAGCACATGATTGCCAGTTTGTTTTAAAATTTATAAATGAAACTTTTATATTTTATTAGTCTGAAAATAACACGGAATTTAAATCAACTTAATAGTACTCACCTTTCTTCATCTTTAGGAATACGGAGAAATGAAACATTCATGGTTTTTATCCTTGAATTTTCAAAGGACTTACAGCGCATAGGCAAATTTTAAACGTTTTGCCATGGTTTTAATATGCGTTCACCGTCTAGTCTCGCCTTTGGGAAATGCCACAGTTCGATAACAAAAGTGGAATATCTTAGCGTGGAACATCTCCACCATGGGAACATAACAAGCGTGTGGCTGATGGGAGATGGTCTTAGGACGTCATATATCGTCATTCTTGGTTTTATGTTTGGAATCTGTCCTACTCCATCCGCTAGGGTTATTTTTAACTGAGCAGGACAACAAGGAAACTAGAGAGCTTCGCTACCTATTACCGTGTATACACCTTACTCTTGCCTGAAAGAAAGGAAGCATCCAGTAAAAATACCTGGTCAACTAGAAAGACAGGCCACAAAACGCGAAAGTCACATGACAATCTGGTTCCGTACAACATTCAAACCTTCATTGTTTCCAAGATAGAGACAATGCAAGTTAAACAAGTGGACTGGACTATCGAGCAGTGGAAACAAATCATGTGGTCTGACGAGTCACGATTCCAGTTACATCATGCAGACGGCCGCGTGAGAATCTGGCGGAAACAGCACGAAAGCATGGACCCCGCATGCATGAATACAACCCTTCAGGCCGGTGCGGGCAGTGTTGTCGTCTGGGGAATGTTTTCCTGGCATGCGTTGGGTCCATTAATATGTGTTGAACAACGTCTGGATGGCACAGCATACCTCCGTATCTTCGCCGATCAAGTCCACTCTGTCATGTTGATGGCGTACCCCAATGGAGATGGCTACTTCCAGCAAGACAATGCGCCATGCCAGAGTTTCTATTGTACAGGAGTGGTTCCAGGAACATGAGGGGGACTTTACCTTACTTCGGTGGCCCCCACAATCCCCAGATCTCACTTCAATTGAGTAATTGTGGGACGAAGTCGAACGAACCATCAGACGGCTGGGTCCACCACCGTCCAATCTAGCACAATAGACAGTGCTATCCATCAGTGCTATTCCTCCCACCACCTTCCAACATCTCGTGGAATCAATGCCACAAAGAATCACCGCAGTATTAAAGGCAAAAGGTGGCCCAACGAGATACTGAAAGGGTGGTCATAATAATATGCTTAAATAAACTTGGAAACTATGTGAAAAAATAGTTTAAGGTACAGTCAACCAAAGGAAATAATCCACACGAGTTTAATACTTAATATTACATTTCATGCTAATGTGTTCTATTAATAGCTTTTTTAATTATAATTATTTAAATTTAATAATCTTAAATTAATAATGTTAACTCTAATTGTAATATTAAATTATTAAAAATAAATTAATATTGAAACGGTAAAACTTAGAATAAAATTCAAGTGTGGATACATAGAATAAATTAATATTGAAAATTTTAAGAAAAAATTTTGAAAATATATTTAGTAATTTTGTTTTTACTACAAAACTGTTTTTACTTATTAAACTGACTTTCATACATACTCCTCTTACTGTTGACTCAGAGAAAGGTAGCATTAAAAAAAAATACATTTGACGTTCAACATTTCCATTATCTAATTTTCTGTTGGGTTACAACCACCAACATAACCCCTGCAAAGAAACAGTTAATTAACTGTAATTCTACAAGTACTTCAAAAACTCAAAGCAAATGATTATATTAGCCAAAGACACAATTATACAATACAATCCTTTTATTTTATTTCAATTAACAAAAAAATTTTATTTTTCAAACCATCTCCTTTTGAGAAGACACAGCATTCTAGTTGGCCTCCTCAGAATTTTATTAACATTAAAAATAACCAGCAAGGCATATGAATTGTTGTTCATCGGGAAGGATTAGAATAAATTTTTTATGCAAATCATTAGCAATTTATGATAAAATACGAATAATCCTTGTTTGTAAAAACAAAAAAAGAGCTTGAAACGATAAGAGCGGAAACTCTCACGGAAGAGCAGATATGCGACCATCTTTGTCGTTTGCGAGAGAAAGGATATTTTCGTGGAAGAGGCGAACACGGACAGCGAACATAGTTTGTAATGTTGACACAATTACTGCCACAATAATGTCATGTCCTGTACTAATTGTTCTATTACGGACAAACCATCCATTTCTGGACATATGATCATAGGAGATTATTTGTTCCTTCTCTGATCAGGATTCGCCTCCTGAAGTTGGACCCTATTGTTTTAAGTCACGCTGTATAAATCCAAAGTACGTTGACTTCATACGTATATTATTTGACTAGCAGGAAATGACTTCTCATGTCCTGAATTTTTTTACCATGGGTTAGGAAAATTTTATTACTATTATGGCTTTGCCAAGAAATCTATATTGAGAAAATAGAAACAATTCAAACTAAGTCGATTCAAAACTAAATCGAGTAATAAATTTGTCAATTAGTGCCAATAAAACAGCACGTTAAATGCAGTGTCCCATTTATATTGCAGTAAAATCCCGTCTTACAACCGTTACCTCACTTAATAAATAATTAGTGATTTGTATTATTCTGCAAAAAGATAACCATGACACTTGCACATAATAATAGACGAGGACTTGCGCGAACGCAACCAATTACGCTTCCTGGTCTTAAAATATCACGATAGGTGTTGGAATATAAAATTTTTACATATATTACATATTCAAGATTCTAGATATATGAACTTCGGATGGTCATCAGATTGTCGGGATTGCCGAGTGGTCTAAAGCGCCAGACTTAAGAAGGATATCTGTTTGGTTTATAGAATATGAAATCTGGTCTACGAAAGTAATCGTGAGTTCAAACCCCACTCCTGGCATACGTTTTTTTTATTATTTACGCAAATAAATTTCACGGATATTGAGTTTTAAAAAATGGTTTCTTTGTTTATCAACGATTTTCCTTCTATTTTTAGTGAAATTACACTGGAGAAAAATGAAAAGGTTTTCGCAAGATTTCTAATGACTATTTGAAATCAAGTTTTTCCAGTGAGAAGCGGAGTCGTCATCGAGAAAAATGGAACCGATTTCGACAGTGCGATACAACTCCTAATTTGATGGTAAAAGGAGAAACGACTTCAGTCTGCGGATACCGGCCATTTACTCCCAGTGCTAAAAGGATCTGACCCTTGCTCCGGGCATCTCGACCGACAATTGGAGGACCATCGACGTTCAACGCTTGTGGTCGACGAATTAGAAAAGAGTCCCACCCCGGAGGGACCCACAGGACCTATAATTAAGGCAAGCAATTCGCCCGTTAAAAACCTAAAGTGACACAGTATATTTTCGGCTAAATCAAAGTCCGGACCACCCTGAAGAAAAGGATCATCGCCATGGCCCATCAGGGAGAGAGCAGCGTAGCTCATCACGTCATTTTGTGGAACGTCCCAGAAGCCACACCAGCGACAGTGAAGTTAGCTGTTCTACATTAGCGTCCCATGAACTTTGTGTGTCGAACTTTCGAGATGCATTCGACGGCATTGATTCAAACCTCAATCGACTATTGGAGCCCCTACCCGAGAAGACGTTGAGAGGAACAGAATGGTTGCAACGTACACTTTTTCCCCCGGGACGGTCCAGTGTCACCACAGCTTTATCCTGTACGTCCAGCAAGTGGAAAGAACGCATCCGATTGCAGTTCCCCACTTGGCTTGGCTTCCTGCTGTGGGAGGTATGTCTTTTGTATATCTCGCTATTATTAAGCTCTCATAGCTTAGTCTATATTAAAAGTCGCATTAATTGCCTTGCTCTTAATTTGTTCTCACCTTTTGCGTCTGCTTGTTATAGTTGATATTTAATATCATTTTTCTTTTTTATTGCGATAGGCTGGACCTGATCGTGATTTACCTTTATGGTTGCCGCGTTCCAAAGTAAGCGGTACCAGGTTTCCTCATCCGTTCCTCTCCACTTTGCGGGCAAGCATTTGAAGTTACAGCTACGATCCTCGCCGCCCATGATTAGATGTATTAGCCGTGCGCACTCTGTATAAAAATGTTTCATATTTGTAATTTCAAGTTACAAATCTTACATTTTATTGTTTTGATTTGCCAACCTATTAAAGGTATTCAATATAAATTGAATAGTTTCCCTCTTTCCCGTCACTGTCACGTCTTCCTTAACTATGGATGGTAAAATTAATTAATAATTTTTAATCAGTGGTCATAAGAACGTGACATTGCACTTATCAAGTAATAATTCTAGCTCCTATCAAAGTAGTACCCTTGGCTATTTATACACAATTGGCAACGTTTCTGGAGATCTTGGAAGCAAGCAGGGAAATCTTCAACTGCGATGCTTGTAAGCTCATTTGTCACAGCCCTTTGTAAATTTCTGTCATACAGCCAGACGTGATCCCACATTTGTGTCAAAGATTATTGCATGGGATGAAAGTTGGTGCTACCTGTCTGATCCTCACACAAAGCGTCAAATTTCTGAATGTCGGAGTCATGGATCACCAGCCTCAAATGAGCTGTATGGCGTGAGGCCGACGAGTTGGTTCCCTGGATGGACCTGGATTAACAACTGCTGTATGATGGTCACAGCAGCCGGGGGGGGGGGGTGAAGATCGTCAATCACGGAAGGTCGCCCATCCAGTAACTAGCCGTGCCTGATGTTGCTTAACTTCACAGTTGTGTTTCAGTGAAAGCCCACCAGGCCATGGCCTCCCCTGGATATTATTCACAATATCAACATATATCCGGAAATACAGTGTTTCCATGGAAATGGCAATCATTTTATGCGCGACATCAAGCCAGCATAACAACGAAGACAGTGTGTTTTTTTTTCTGTTGCAGAGGTTTTTGAGTAGTCGTCGAGCAGCAGGGGTACAAAGGTCCGGTATTCATATAAGGAACAAGCCGAGACGGTCTTCACCTATGGAAAAGAAATGGTCGAGCGGTCTCGCGGATGTACCAAGTGTCACGTGCAGGTTAAATTTTTTAAATTAATATCCTAAGAACATTAATATTATTAAAACTTTACCCAGAGGAACAGCCGTGTCAGGGAAATAAAAGAGGTGGTAACACTAAATATCATATTAATTTCTTTAATACATTTAAAGAAATAAAATAGATAGCATTACAATGGTAGCTCACAGCAGCTTTCTTAGCTATTTATTTTACACTGAAATAATGAGTCAAGGAATAAAAAACACTGAATGAAATTACTAGCACACTAACTTAATGATACTTCATCCAGCTAAGTCTACAACTTAACTGTTATCATTAACGAGTACCCAACGCTGGCGTCCGTAAGCCTAGCGCGGCCCACCGCTCGAGATCTCGTTAAGTAGGCGCGCGCTTGCAAACAATGCGTTGCCTTCGTTGGTCGGGTTGTTTCCCTCTCGGAGAATTAATTGTGTGGGTAAGATTGCCTGCCAGTAACAGGGTATCTCTGAACCTTCGAGATTTCCTATGTTGCAGGGCTAACTTGACGCTTCATCTTGGTCTCGAACCTCGAAGGGAGTCGGGTTCGCTGTCGCGTTTCCTGACGTACGTCCGGTAAACTATCGGCATTAATAGAAATGTCCAGTTCAAACAAAGAAATGCCGCACAAAACAGAACAAACGATGCATATTGATAAAGTTGTGCATTTTAATGCAACTTCAATGTTTCCTTGAATAAATCAATTAAAAATTCATAAAAGTAATGAAACATGTCAAGCAAAGTAATGCAATATTGCGGAATGACGACTGCCCGTAGGGGCATAATGTCTTTATCTAATGATGACCAGTTACCGTAAGTGCTGTATTTAGCGCCGGACCTGAAATACCGGCCCGCCTGTATTAAGCGCCTGGGGGTCCGTTTAATTTTTGCAAATAAGCGCCCGGGCGCTTAATACAGTATTTACGCTACTTGGAAGGATGATTACAATAAAATACAGGTTGGAAACGAAGATTTTGTCCGCAGTGCCCCAATCAAGAATTAATTCTATTCCCTTTTATTCAGATACTTTAGAATCATGAAATTTCGAGAGTAGTTTTATAGAACGATAACAAATGGCTCGTCCGCAGAAATGAGATAGTCCGTAAAGTCAAGTTCATGATGTCTGTGAAAGAACACCAGCAATGCAGGGAAAAATTGCAAACGCATAGAGTGTCTAAGAAATCAGTTAAGAAAACTGGAATAAAGCCATAATCCGAACGTAACGATAGATGCTGGAATAGCGACAGATGCGTACGAACACAGGAAACCATTCTTAGGTGATGAGGTCGCTAACTCTCCCAATGATGTCAGCTTAAATTGAATCTGACTTTAGGGAACGTAGGTACCTTTTACCGAGCCTTCTCTTACTCTTGCCTTATAAAAAGAAAGCATTCAGTACAAAATACTTAGACAACCAAAACGACAGCCCTGGCAATTCAAAATAACATGAACATAGCAGTCTCAGCAGCAATCGAACTTTCATTGTCTCCATCTTCAATAATAAGTGTTTCTTTTTTCGTTTCATGGAAACAATGTAGTTTGGATTGTTGATTTGGAAATGATTTGGAAACTTTTGGGTGCTCAGGCTTACCTTCTCGGCAGCTACGGAAAAATACTTTATTTCCGTTAAGTACTAATTTTGTGTTTGTCTATTTGGGTTATAATCACCCGAATAATCCCTGTCAAAGCAATAGTTAACTGACTATAACTCTGCCAGAATTTCAAAAACCCCCAAAAAATTATTATATACAAAAACACAATAAATATATAATTGTATTAAATTTTTTTTTCTTTGCGAAATTAACATAACAAACTTTCACTTTTCAGACCACTTCCTTTTGAGAAGTCAAAGCATTATACTTGGCCTGCTACGAACTTTAATAACATTAAAAATAGCCAGCAAGGAATGTTAATTGTTATTTCTCGGCAGTGACTAAAAGAAAATTTTTTTATGCAAATCATTGATAGTTTTTGATAAAACACGAATAACCGTCGTTTGTGATACATAAAAAAAGAGTTTAAAACGGTAAGAGCAGAAACTCCCACGGACATCTCGTACGAGACAGCGCTTCCTTTACAGTCTAGTGATCCGAATTTCTAACTGCGGTCTGCTACTTCGTATGGTTTTTACAACATAGACTGAGTATTGAAAAAATGGCTTCTTAGTTTATTAACAATTTTCCTTCTATATGTAGTGAAATTACACGGAAGAAAATTGAAAAGGAATTTGAGAAAAAAACATTTCATTATCTCTCATGTTAAAGTTCTCCATATAGTCGGTTTTTCATATCTTCTTGGTGGATTAGAATTAGTTTTCCTTTATCCCTCATATATTTACCGTCGTATGTGCCGTATCTTAAACATGAATGTTAAAATGATCAGCCACATCGCAAGCTCCTTTCCTTACTTTTTCCCGGTAGTTCCCATTAATCCCTCACAACAGAAATAATATTCTCTTCCAGTAGACGCCTTAAAAGTAAATAAGGAATTATCAGACTGATGGACTAAATATTGGTAGGCGAACAAAGAACTTAATTCTCAATGTATGTTTATGAATTTTAGAGTATATTTGTTTATAAAACATATCTGACAAATCGGAAGTGAGAAAAAGCTTCCGTTTTCTACCATTGGTTGCAAGTTTGAAGGTTTCAAGAGAATTGAGACAGCTGCTTAAAAATAATAAACAGTCGTAAACATTCACGAAAACCAACTGCTTAACATTAAAGGCAGGAGAGTGCCGAATTTACATTTGGAAGAATACAGTCCGAGGAAGACTATTCAAGCTGCTTTCGTCAACCCCTAACACGTAGTACATAAGACGGGAAGAGTGTAGACCGAAATCTGATCTAGAAAACGTGTACGTTTCCACAGCAACCATAATTTCACCAATAATACTAATGTTAACATTAATATCGTAAGAAAAGAAATCCACGGCCCTGACTTTAAGTGGAGGTTATGTGCAGCTGCAGAGCCATTGAAACATAGGATTGTCAGTTCCCGACCAATGGTGACACAACATAAGGTACATGATCTGGCATTTATAAGCTATATAGCATCTAAAGAATTAAAATTGTATCATGTCGTATGTTACAGCACTCGACGATCTCTATCTATCATTTGTTTTGGCCTACCACTCCGCGGGTTCACTAGGTTGTTCCTCCTTGAAATTTCCACTTGATAATCATATCACTTACATTTTAACGGAATATTTGCAGAATAAGAAAAATCTCATGAATAGGCATGTTGCATAAGTGTCACCCTATATAGTATTTCGTTAAAACTCAATGAGGTCTGTATAGGACCACAATGAATCAACAAAAAATCCAGTTATGTATATGTACAGGGTGATTCAGTCAATTTCTGACCATTTCAGTACTATGATTTATTGGCCCATTAATGTTTACAAACTTAGCATTTCAGTATGATATTTTTAGGCAGTTTGGCGTTTTTATTCCCCTGGAAAAGTCTTGATGATATGCTCAATGTGGCCACCACGAACGTTTTAACGGCTCGCAGCCGAATGGTGACGTTGTTCATAACTCTATCAAGGATTTCTGCATCCACAAGGGTGCAGCAGTCGACGATGTTTTGTCGCAGCTACTCTAGGGTTCTTGGTGCTGTAGTGAACACTGTCTTTAAGGAACCCCCAAAGATAAAAATCACATGGGTTTAGGTCAGGACTCGTAGGGGGCCAAAGAAAGCCACCCCCGAATCGATGTGGAAACCTGTTTGAAATGACACGATTTCCGAATTTCTGATTGAGAAAGTCTAACACTTCATTAGTGGTGTGAGGCCTAGCCCCATCCTGTTGAAACCATTGATGTCGAAGTGGTATACGCCTCCTTCGCAGCACGGGGATGAAGAAGGTTTCCAAATATGTTAAGGTAAGTCTGTGACGTTACGGTGCCCTCAAAAAAGAACGGACCAATGATGCCTCTTTTGGAAATCGCGCACCAAGCCATAACCTTTCGTGGATGAAGATGTGACTTCTGGATTTCATGAGGGTGCTGGGAACCCCAAAAACGAACGTTGTGTTTATTAACGTCACCTGACAGATGGAAGAAGGCCTCATCTGACACCCACAGGTTGATCACAATGTCCTGATTGGCTTCCATTTCTGCTCCAAACTCCACCGCAAATTATTGTCGCTTCTGTCTTCCAGTGTCTGTTAACTCCTGATAAACATGGATCTTATACAGGAACAGGTGTAAATCCTTTCTCAAAATTCGCCACGTCGTGGTATACGACAGCCCTTCTTCAATTGATAGGCGGCGAACAGATTTTTTGGTAGGGGAATCGACCAACCTTGTGCGAACGTTTTCGACAACTTCGGCCGTTCGAACACGAGCTTCGCTCCCGCATTTTTTCTTGCCTTTAACACATCCAGTGGCACGAAATTGCTTGACAAAATCCATGATTGCTTGCCTGACTGGTGCGTCTCGACACTTATACTCCTTCCGGAACTTTCTTTGCACGGTTACAGGTGATTTTGTCTCGAAATACCATTCGACAACCTTGCATTTCTGCTCTGTTGATAAAGCGGGCGCCATTTTTAAACAATACGATTTTCATGCAGCGCCGTTGCAACAATACAAACTCCAACTATTTAGAAATTCGATATGGCGCTCATATTCTTTCAATTGTTTATCCCTAATGCACGTCATTCGAGTGAAATGGTTAGAAATTGACTGAATTACCTTGTATGTTTAACTTTATTTACCTTATTCATCATAGATATGTAAATTAGATCTGTGGACTGTCACATCGCCGGTATATCAACACATTCCACCCAAAATCAACAGTTGATGATGTGATATGCAAACGGGATTACCAGTGCAGGGAAAAACGCAGATCGCCGTCAGAAAATAACACATAAACCGAAAGGAGTTAACGAACGTTGTACGCACAAATAGGCTAAATCAGCGCAGACTATCCATTAAGTCTATCCAGAACACCAGTAATATTAACTTAAGCATTACTAACTTACGAAAAGAAAACATGGCCTTGGTTTCCATGCACACAAGCCAAACATCACAAGAGCAAACACCTTTTCACAGCACGATCATAAATAACTTGTAAGATATCCAACTTTTGGTGAATCAAATCCTAGTTTCTTTTGACACAGAATCACTTTTCCAGTGTTCCAATCCCCGACACTTTATCGGTTAAAGATATTTTAGCCAAAAACGGGTTGGAAAATAATATTATTATAGAATTATTGTCATTGACCAATCTATAATATAAAACAATGTATTCCCGTTTCAATACTGGTACTATAACATCACAAGAGTAAACACTTTTTCACAGCACTGTCATAAATAGCTTGGAGCTTGTAAATAAACTAAAACATATCCAACTTTCGGAGAATCCAATCCTAGTTTCCTTTGATAGAGAATCTCTCTTTCCCAGAGTTTCAATCCCCGAGACTTTAATTTTCCTTAAAAATATTTTAGCCAAAAATGAGTTGGAAAACATTATTATAGAATTATTATCATTGACCAATCTATAATATAACAACAATGTATTCCAATTTCAATACCAGTACTACAAGATGTCTGGAGGAACCCCAATGGGATTTTGCTTAATCCTCATTCTGGCTGAGATTTTCTTGAGAAGTTTCGAATTTTATTTAAAAAATGGTAATTTTTATTTTCCCAAAAGCTGGTACCGATTCTTCAGCTTCGACCCAAACTCTTGTCAACTAGCAGACTTTAAAACAACTGGAATTGTTTTTACCCCCACAGTTAAGTTCACCTGTGAAATAGAAAAAGATTGTAAAAAAAACATTTCTAGATATTTTCATCGAAAGGATAGCCATTTCCTCTTTATGATTGACCGTGCCCTTAACATGTCTCAGCAAATTTAGAGGCGGTGGAAATTAATCAAGCAATTGCTCATTGTTCGCCTTCCCCTGCTTCAATCTGTGGATGCGTCTATCGCTCGTTGGCGAAGATGAAGGAGAATCGACCAATGAACGATGAGAAGAGACGGCGGGAAAACGCTCTGCTCGCCGTTTTCAGGAGGAGAGAAGAGTAATGGTTTAGATAGAGAGAGGAAGGAACAAGAAGAGATCCGAAAGGATGCCCGGTTCAAAGAGGGGCGAAGAAAGAATTCAAGAGGCGCTGTCGAGAGAAACGTCGACGTAAGGGCGATAGAGTGAAGACCCGACCCGAGCTGGAGAAGGCGAACTACGTTTAACGACGACGACGACGATACGGAAGCGTGTTCGTAGGCACGAATCCAAGCAGGGAAGACTCTGCTCGTAGTTCATCCAGGGAACGGGCAAACAACTCTCAAGCGCTGAACGAGCAAGCAACTCATCAGTCCATTAACCTGTCCCGTCGTTTCGTAAACCATCAAGCAACATGCCAACCAAGGTGAGCGCAGGTCGATGGGAGCCACACGGAAATTCTACGTCGTTCGTTTCGCACGGAAAAGAGTGAAATAGAGTGCGAACTGGACACTAAGTGAGTGGAAGAAGGTGGTATGGAGAGATTAATCGAGGTTCACCTGTTTCCTGTCCGATTGTAGTGTATGGGTGTGAAGAAAGCCTAAATAACGTATGCGTTGTTTCGAATGCGTTGTTTCCACAGGAAAATTTTGTGTGCTGGGGGAGTGATTATATGGGATGCGCTTTGCTGGTTTGAACTCAGACCACTTGTTTGTTGTACGTGGAAGCATGAAGGCCGATCATATATGGGTATTTTGGTTGATCAGATGCTACCCACCTTCTGGTAGATCTATGGAATGGACGATTCTTATTCTCAGCATTATTCCAAGTGACAATGACAAAATAACATATCAACAAAACGATAATATGAAGGAAATGAATGCCTAACAGCCTTGTATGTGCGAAAATAATATCACCCGACCGAACCAAACAATAATAATATTGTAATTGATAATTTTAATAATAATATTGTCATACTTCCAATTTTAGGAGTTTTCGGAGGCCTGTGGTTTTATCCCCCAAAAAACACATGCGAACTGCACTTCATGGTATTTGAGTAGAGGCTTCGCTCCCATCGCACGCTTGAGCTTGTAAGCGTGTTCTAATGTTCTGCAGTCTCGTTTCCAAAACTACGAATTTCGATTTTTTTTTTCGTACAGCTTTAATAGATTTTCTAATTCTTGCAAACACGGAATTTTTGACCCACTTAAAAACACACGGAATCGCAATCTAACCGCAGCCGCCATTTCCCGTACCACGTGATTAGATGTACCAATCACCGTGCTCTACCGGGATTGAAGCGTTTCAAATAACATCTAAACTAGTTTACTTCAAGCTAGTTCAGGTAGTGCGGATGAAGTATTACAGCGGCGTCTTGAGAAAGTTCAAACTGATTTTCTACGCTCCCTTCTTCACTTATCAAATCATAAATTCTTTAATGAAAATTTATAAGCTACAAACTCTTACCTCAGAGATTACTTTCGTTGTGAAACGCTACTTAACAGATGTATTTATCTCGACGCCTGCTGCTTATTCAAATTATACGAGGGTGGGCTGAAAAGTAATGCCTCCATGGCTGTAACTTTTTTATTTTTTAACCGATTTTCAAAATTCTTTTTGTATTTGATACTCACATTTCTCCTCTATGTAATGTACTATTCACTTTTCGACATAGCCCCCATCCCTTTCCACGCATTGTACCAACGCGTGACTAGTCGGGTGAACCCGTCGGAGGGGAATTCCGGGGTTGTTGTCGACACCAAGACCGAACGGCAGGTTTCACCTCGTCGTCAGAACGCAACTCATGCCCCTTAAGGTGCTCTTTCCTATTTGGGAAGTGGTGAAAGTCGCAAGGTGCAAAGTCTTTCATTTTTGATCTGCAGTGTTTCATCTTTGAACTGTAGGCGCTGCAACCCCTTCTGATGTGTGGCGATCGTGTGCGGACGGGCGTTATCGTGCTGCAGAAGAGGATCCAAAGCTGCCATTCAATCCTCGTGTCGACGACAACCCCGGAATTCCTCTCCGACGGGTTCACCCTACTAGTCACGCGTTGGTATAATCATATAACCTATTCTGTTAGATTTCTCAATTTCATAAAACTACGCATTCCCAAACACAATAAACTCAAGAAACACTGATATATTTTATTTACCACTGACTGACTAAGAAATGTACTACAATCTCCCTTTCAATCGATTATGTAAATTCGGCAATATATTCTCAAATTTAATTGATATTAACTTTTTAAATTATAATGAATTGAAAGTTATAATATACGAACATCTAAACTCTTTTGTTATTACTGATGCTTATTTTAAAAATTTTGTTTCAACATTTGTTTTGATATTTCAATTTTTGTTCTTGTATTTGTTTTCCTGTAAGTGTCATTGCGGATTTCTAAGCCTGTTGCTTGCAATAAATAAATAAATAAATAAATAAATAAATAAATAACTGCATGGTTTCGTTTAAAAATTATTTATAGCAGTCAAAAGAGGGAAGAAATTATTGAGTTTCATAAAAAAGGCCTAGGATTGACTACGATAAGTAAATGAACCTACATGAAAATTCCTACAGTTCAATCAATAGTAAAAAAAAAATGGAAAAATCATCATATCAAATTTGCTCAAAAAAGCAATGTTTTAATGTACAAAGTTAACTTAAAACAGAAAGTAATTTACAGGTTAACTGTTTAAAAAAATAAATACTTTTTTATATAAGTTTTATTAGACTCCTGTTTTTCAGAAAACAAACATATCGTTTGCAACGTGATTTTAGCTTGAATGTCTTGAACGGACACGTGTATGAAAATCTACACGGATAAACGGGTACCGTCATTCATATTTACACGTGTATTAAGAACACGGATTCTTAAGTCACAGGTACACGGTACACGGGACCCGTGTACCCGTGTGCTTTTATCCCCCGTCAAAAATCGTAGGCTCTACTTTACATCGATGGGTGCGTCAGTTCATTAAAGTGTTTCTGTGGATGACCAATACGCGAACGCTCGACATGGTATATTGTCAAATCTTCGAAAGGGAAGAACAGCTAAAAACAAAAATTCCGAGGATTTTACACGGAAAGAAAAAAAAGTAGAAGAGAAGCTGTCACCTCGACCCGGAATAGACCCGCCAAGAAAAGAGAGAAGCCGGAGAAGAAAAACCATTGGAGGATTATCTGCGCAGAATCGGCCCAGAATCCTCCAAAGGCAGATAAAAAGCGGAGCTCAAGCAAGGAAGGACAGAAAGCAATAGTGCACCGACCGATGCACAACCGGAGAGATGTCGACGCAGATAGTGAACCGACTGGCAAACGCGGACCTCGACGGAATCACGAAAAGCTTCAGCGGAATTCCATAAACTGTAATGCTAATGATAAGACTTATGATTTTTATGTGTTTTCTGAAGCTAAAGTGAACGACGCCCCTGCCGAGGCCAGAAGCAATTCTCAACGAGGACAGAGGATAGGCACGGAGCAAGGCCGACCAAGCCGAAGGTGTGCAGCTATTAGCCGCCAACGAAGTGTCCCTCATCGCCCCGAGAATAGTAGCCAAAGCCGGCACGTCGTCGAGGATCGACTTGGAAAGGTCCCTGCGAAACATAGGTTCGACAAGCTTAGCTCTCTGTCAAAAAGTAAGCAAGATCTCTCACTAATTAAAGTTCCGGAATCGAAGACTGACATTAGTGCCGAAACTTTTGATGATTCTCGGAGTTCCCCTGTCATTCAACTAGTTTCCTCAGCACTGGTGCTTCAAGAGGGCGAAGCGTTGGAGATTACCTCAAACGACGACGTGTCCCACGAGACCACATTGGGAAGCCTAGGCGTTGCTACCGATACGGAAGGGCCTACTCTTTCCGCCATTGTATTCTTGGAGCCCAGGACTTCGGCCGCCCCCCTCCCACCTTCTACGACGGACGACTCAGCGTTCTTTCTGCCGTGGAAGGCCGAGACACTCGAGGAGACTGTCTCGCTTGCTGACGTAGCCAGTATTCGCCCTGGGCGCCTTCGCGAATGTCCGCGCTTGGACACGGGATCATCCTTGTTTGGTATCACTATTATCGTTAAGAATTATTGCTCGATTAATTAATGCTAATTAATTAAGATCTTAACTCTAAGTGATACAATAATAATATCTGGTTCTATTCTGAACAGTTATTCCTCCACGGTCGACTTACCTTAAAAGGTTGCCGCCTTCCGATTGTGCGGTGCCTGACATTTGGACCTCTTCGACTCGCCTACCGGACGTTCGTTTACTTCAATCCGACACTCGCCCGTCTTGGATTTAAAGAAGTGACTAGCCAGGAGCGAACTTCACCAATTGAAGAAACAGCATTTGAATTGGACTAATAATTATCTCTATTCTATTGTTAATTCTTTTTCGCTGACCTTATTCGCAGAAACGCTAATAAGATTTTGTCAATTTTATTAAAATTCATTCTTTGAATTTCACCGCCCGCCCCCGGGTGGGGGGGGGAGTGTGGAGAAAAAACCCGGGCATGTGTACACGGTGCGTGTTCAAGGAAGCATCTGTCATCGAATCGGTAGTCTGATGCCGAGAGAAGGCCAATCACCCAAGTTTGCGCAGATCTACGTTTATGAGCCAAACATGGAGAAACAAGTGGCAATGTGGATGGGTAGGACCGAAATATCGTATGCACTAACCAGCGCGTTCTGCATTCGATCAATCCGTTCGCCCAGCAGTTCGTTGTCGCAGGAGATTTCGCTCAAAGAGGACAAGATTTACGTTGGATGCTTCATAAAACGCCTGGAACAGATTTGAGAACACACAACCGTCCCACAGTTGACGAAGTGACTGCAATTTTAGTTGATGATAATGCTGACAGTCCTCTCATATCGTCCTTCATCTAAGATCGGGCGGTTTTCGTGAGATTTCAGCCTACAATCCACTCAATTTTCCTTTGCTGCACCCTTTTGGTGAATATGAGTGGTCTACAAATGTTCGATACGTGAATGATGCTCAAAGATAACAGTAACGACAAGATAAAAGCCCGTGATTTCTATGCCTATCAACTTTTCACGAGGGAGGCTGAAAACTCTTTGTTGCGTCGATCATCACGTCTCTTTCAGCAATGGGGGGTCGAGCAATACGTCAAGATTCAACGTCAGCGGCTTCGTTTCATCAAAACCCATCAGGATACATTTCAATCCGACCTGTATCGTGGTATTGCAGACCAAATGGCTCGAGACGGAAATTTGAGGGAGATTGGAAAGAATATTCTCCTCTCACCCACATTTACTGGCGGCGACCGTTACATGAGGAAACAATATTACGACTCCATGGCAATTATTGGTGAATATGGAAAACCATATTTTTTTAACCGTGCCATGCAATCCTGAATGGCCAGATATTAAAGAAATTATACTTGAAGATCAGAGACGACAAGATCGTCCAGACATTGTGTCTCGAGTATTCAGATTAAAGATTGAGTTCCAGAAACGTGGGCTTCCCCACGCACACATGCATATACGATTAGATGACGAACCAAGCCCACGGACGCCAGAAGCCTATGGCAAGTTTGCCAGAAGCAAAAGATATTTAAAGATTAATTTGAAAAATGGTCATTGGAGGATTTTTTCACGCCATTACCTCCGATATTAATTAATAAATAGCGAAAAATAGTAAAGAAAATTCCACGGCCTGGATTCGAACCAGGACCTTTGGGTATACGCCCCAACGCTCTAACCACTAAGATACCGCGGACATCGAAGCTGACGCTATCAAACATACCCTCGCGAACAAGGAGCCGAGCTTTAACCTATGCTCATAGGGCATGTCTGATAGCGTCAGCTTCCATGTCCGCGGTAGCTTAGCGGTTAGAGCGTTGGGGCATATACCCAAAGGTCCCTGGTTCGAATCCAGGCCGTGGAATTTTTTTTACTATTTTTCGCTATTTATTAAAAGATATTTAATCCTTTGCACTTTCTCTGGAGTGACTGCATTCAGTGTTTCTCGAGACCGTTTGTGTATTGAACAAATGTTTGTCCCCCTCGATATCTCTTAGTACATTTAAGTTGAGCAAGGCTAAGGGTGAAGGACCGTAAACCAGTACCACTCGCCGATGAATGGCGGTGAGACCATTCATTCTGCAACTAGGAACCAGATTCCGCCTCGTTCCTCATGTGCGGACGCTTCCATTGTTAACCAGGTGAGCGGAAACAACAGAAAATGGGTACGAATGTTTGCTTTATATAGGGAGGAACCTTTCCTGATTTACATATTAATCATGGAAACATCCTTTCCAGCACCTTACCGCTTGGTTGGTTATTTATTGAATGGCCCATATAATTTGAGTATAGCTCATAGGTAAGAGTAGCTGGTATCTACCCGGTATCAGTCAGACACAACTATTATAGGGCTTCGATGGTCAAAAAACATCCAGGGACGGAGAATGTTTGATATCTGATGCAGAAATTAAACTTGAGAAAAATAGACGGCCAAATAATATATATTTGGAACATTTTGTCACATTTGCATGAAGGGCGAGGAGAATTTTCTCAGTAATACTTTCAGCAAACGTTGCCATTAAAGCAAATTATCCACGGCGCATTTAATGGCAGGGAATTTGTGCATCGAAACAGACCTCGAGACGTATTTATTTTGGATTCACACAAAAGTAACCGTTGGACGATCCCGGCTTCGATATACACTATAAGGATCGTCCAGGGAAACCGCGGATAATCTTGGTTAAAAATATTGGCTTGGTTCGTGAAAACTTCCTCTATGAGGGGTGGTCATAAAGTCATTACAATCAGAAGGAAGGCTGGCAGATGGGGTGAAGCTGCTCGATGATAGCGTCAGTCCTTCACCATATATGCACCTCTCATGGCCACACACTTTTTTCCAACAATGGACGACTTGCTGTATGCAATTTTTTTCCTTCTTTTTGGACTTTGAAGAACTACTCCACCTCGAAGATGACCTCGTCGTCATCTTGAAAGGCGAGGGAAGAGGAAGAAGCCGTCTGGGCTAACTCGGGTAAATACAGCGAATGGGGCTGTATTTCTAACCCAAGCTTCGCCGCAACGCGCATGGTATCATTTGGGGAATGCGTTGGCAGCACTGGAAACGTCGATGCCCCGGGGCGACAGTTTACGGTGGGGCATTGTCAACATAAACGTCCACTAATTCCTCATGGGTTTGTTTGTCGTTGTTTTCATTCAAATACAGGAACCTTATCAAGGCTCGTACTCCAATTTTCCGAGGGGCTACGCCATGTTGCTTTATACGCTCTGTCGGCGTTTAGAAATACTGTACCAAACGTCGCTTTGTATCCTCCAGCACTCGAAAGAATTCGCTTCTCAGTGGAACCACACAATTTCAAAAGCGATCATTCTTTCATATTGATTGTAATGACTTTATGACCGCCCCTCGTATTTAATCCAGGACGGCGCTCATTGTCAATCGTCTATTTTACATCCATAGAGCTCTTTTGGAAATGTTTTCTCCTACAAGATTAATATCAGCCCCAGAAATTATCAATGTCTGTATTAAAATCGTATATATCTTTCGATTAGGGAGTCGAGCTCCATTTGAAATTTCTCTTTCATTGGTTATACCTGGACAGTAGCCTTCTCGGATAGCAATCCGTTGTGCTGTTTCAGTTGGAGGACTTTTAATCCTCTCTGCTTCAGACAAATTCCTCTCTGCTTTTGAATTGAAACTTCCGATTATATCTTATTTCTTCGGCCGTATCATTCGGTTAATTTGCGTAATGAATAAGGAGTAGGGCTAACTTCTATCAACTGAAGAAGTTATCGAGAACGGGAGTAAAAATACGGGAACATTTGCTTGACCGTTTCTATTCTCTGTGACGCTAGACCTTGACACACAAGTTTCTGGTGCCCTCCATAGGTGATAATATTACTGTCCCATATGATCAACTTGGTAGATCCTACGTTCATGTGGAATCTTTCGAATTGATTCATAAATTACTTAAAGATAAAGAACTATCATTTTTATAAAATCAGCGACGGCGGACGTTGTCACAACAAAGAAAAATATCTAACAATGAGTTATCTAACAACGGGTTATTTCCCGATTATAGAAACGGGTGGCTTCGCTTCTAGTACATTCTTACAGAAGGAATAGCAAAATGAGAGCTGCTGCCCATATTTCCAAGATCAGAATGAAAGTGTGCACGCTTCATCGCAACACGACTATGGAGCAATAGAAACATACTCTATGTTGCAATGTATCTCGCTACAAAGTTGGCAGTCTGACAGACGCACATGGAAATGGGGAATAACCGGCGAACGCAACATGCCGAATTGCAATATGTCAACAGTCCACTTTGAAATAGCTTGAGCCCTTTGGCTCATGTGAAGAAACCTATCGTAGGTTCCGAGATTTACCTGGTCATTGTATACAATTCTGTGCTTTCCACGATATGAAAACAGTTTGACATGAATCCGTTTTGTTATCAACGTGACAATGCTCCTATCCACAAGTGAAAGTCTCGAACCGGATGGGCGTGGCTAAACTTGCATGGCCTTCGCAGAGACTGCTCTCGAAGAAATAAGATGAGATAGCAGGTCAGCTTCGATTCCCCGCCTCTTCGTTCAATGTGAGTATCTGAGTTCGCCCTAACAACAACATTACGCTCCAGTCGTCCTGAGAGGATAGGCCTACGTAAAAGGAAAGAAACTTAAATCATTGAACATGTGTGAGGTTAAGACCAACTCGTTCAACAACATTTCTTGTACTCGGTAATGCTTTGATCGAAGAAAGGAGACAAATTTCAGTTATTGCATCTCAAGAATTATTGGAGAGCATTCCACAACTGGTACAGATTCAGGTCAAAAGCTGGCATATCAAATATTAGAATATGTGTTTGCCTTGTATGTTTATTGGTATAGAATATAAGACAATTACTAGTATATACAGTGTGTGTGTGGACGCCATGGATCCTGTTTCTCCGTGTGGTACTCGTGAAGTATCACTTTCTTCCGTATCGAGAATAACTTCTTTGATATCCGCCAGTAACTCATTCATAGCCATGTAACCCTTGCGACATCTTTTGTATGTATATTGATTACGTCATTGAGAATGGAAACAATCCCTTGATCGTGCATGCTTTTGCACACGTCTACGCATTCCAGTTCAAGGTAACTGCGATATTTTGTTGAGCTTTCCGCATGAATAAAGTACCTTCCCTAAAGACTTCCAACTGAAAAGAAAACAAAAGATAACGCGTCGTGGACCAATAACTAGAACCAGATGAGTTACCCTTTTAGATTATTCATTTGCCTTTCCTATTATGCTTGCCCGTTATCGCACGGACAGTGATGAAACTTTGTGAATAGGCTATGCAGAGCATGGGAAAGATCATACACATACGGTATTAATGTACTGCGGCAATGCTGTTAGAGGGACTGTTCAATATGCGCATTATCTACGTCGATAACTTGCGTTTGAAGCGAAAGACAGCGTGCTCAACATTAGCTGTTGTGTCTACCGTGAAATGGCTGCAACACGAGGAATAATATTGGCTTTCTGGTCAGGCAATGTCCTGATACACACGATCTTTCAGGGTTCACCAAAGCTAGAAATCTCACGGATTAATATCTGGTTAACAGGCAGGCCACACGTCTGGAAATGTCTCGACAGAATACGTTCAGCGACGAAGTGGGTACGAAGAGTTTCTTAGCGATATATCAGACCTCCAAAAGGGTATGATCATCTGTTTCTGAGCCATATGGGGCAGTATTTCCGAAACGGCTGGTTTTGTGAACTGTTCGCGTGGTGAAAGTGTACCGTGCATGGCAGAATGGCAATACCCAAAATCAGCGGTGTTTTGCGTGAAGCGAGTTGACTGTCAACACTCGCGTTTCTGCAATGCTCGTGTCAAAAATTGAGCGTAACGTTCACTTGTAACAATGCATCTGATAAGGACCTACAAGTGTCATTTCCTCTAAAAAGTATGCACCCAAAATGAAATCCGCGCTGAATCTTCACCATGTAATCACGTACTGGGAAAGCAACGGTTGCTAGTGCATCATATGGAGGTTAGAGGAATTCTATACGCAAAAATTCAGCGTATTTACAGCGCCGTCTAGCGTAACATGTGCCACAGAATGTTACAGAGCTACGTATCGTCAAAAGCCATTTTAAACCAGGAACGTCATGCAAAGGATAAACGCGTTTGCGGATCCGGTTTCTTTAAGGATTGCACTATCTAATATGAGTGATAAATGGACTTCAAAAACCTTTCGCACCTTGGACCATGGCATTGATAATTCACGTGCAAACGCTCGAGCACTGTTCGCTGAGTACATGGACGTGGACGCACTCTCATCCACTGCTACTGCCACTTCGTACACATCGTCCTCCGCAATGGGACGGCATCCTCGTCCTGGCAGCACATTTAACTATCCTGTCACTTCGATTTTCTCCACAATTCATCGTACATCTATTGCCATCATGTATTTTGTTCGCAATTCCTTTAAAGTTGATATTTTCACCGATGATCAAAATTGCTGCTGTTCTGGTAATACAGCTTCACTAGTTCTTTCTCTCCCAATGGCATGGTGACCTCTGCAGATTAATTGATCACAGACGTATAGCTCTTTTGCATATCACGCCACTTTTTTCGGGTGGTAGCAACCGTATACACTAAAGAATTTTCCGTTGGAATTCTCTTTTATACACGACCTGCATAGCCCATACATAAAGTTTCATCACTATCCGTGCAATAACGCGGTCTGCAACTCGCGCAGAAGTGGGGAACTTTAATTATAACCAACCGTCGTGTGTGTAGTAATATTTGCATCATTGCTGAAATCATTACCCAAATCAAAAGCTCATTAAAAGCGCTTTCCTTAAAGAAATCTGCATAAACGAAAATTTTTGTCTCACAAAACAGCACAAACGATGCATATTTATAAAGTTGTGCATTTTAATGCAACTTCAGTCTTTCTTTTAAGAAATCAATTAAAATTCATAAAAGTAATGAAACATGTCCATCAAAGTAATGCAATATTGCAGAATCACGACTGTCCATAGGAGCATAATGTCTTTATCTAATGACGACCAGTTACTGGGAAGAATAATTACAACAACACAGGTTGGAAATAGGGTTTGTGTGCGCAATACACCCCAATCAAGAATTAATCCTATTGCCTTTAATTTAGATACTTTAGTATCATGAAGTTTCGAGAGCAGTTCTATAAAACGAAAACAAATGGCTCGTCCGGAGAAATGAGATAGTCCGTAAAATCAAGTTTATGATGTCTGTGAACGAACACCAGCAATGCAGGGAGAAATTGCGTAGCGCATAGAGTGTCACAGAAAGCAGTTAATAAAACTGGAATAAAGCCATAATCCGAACGTAACGATAGATGCTGGAATAGCGGTAGAAGCGTACGAACACGGGAAACCATTCTCAGGTGATGAGGTCGCTAACTCTCCCAATGGTAAGAGCTTAAATTTAATCTGACTTTGGGAAACTTAGCTACCTTTTACCGAGTCTCCTCTTAAAGAAAGAAAGCATTTAGTAAAAATACGTAGCCTACTAAAACCACAGTCCTGGCCACTCAAAATAACACGAACACAGTAGTCTGAGCAACAATCCAACTTTAATTGTCTCCATTTTTGATGATAGCAGTGTTTCTTTTTTCGTTTCTTGGATTTTTAATTCAAATTGTTATTTTGTGGAACAAACTACAATGATTTGGTAACTTTTGGGTGCTCAGGCTTACTTTCTTGACAGCTACGAACCAGAGGCCTTATTTTCGTTTAGTACTAATTTTGTACTTGTTTATTTGGGTTATATTCATCCGAATAACCCCTGATAAAGCAAAAGTTAATCAACTATAACTCTACCAGCATTTCAAAAACTCAAAAAAAACCCTATTTTATTAGCAGAATTTAATGAAAATACTTTAGAGATTTTTTTCTGTCCATAAGTAACATAATAAACTTTCCAGTACACCTCCTTTTGAGAAGACACAGCATCATACTTGGCCTGCTATGAACTTTATTACCATTAAAAATAGCCAGCAAGGAATGTTAATTGTTATTTCTCAGCAGTGATTAAAAGTAAATTTTTTATGCAAATCAGTGATAATTTTTGATAAAACACGAATAATCTTCGTTTGTGATACATAAAAAAAGAGTTTAAAAAAGATAAGAGCAGAAACTCTCACGGACGAGCTCGTACGAGATAGCGCTTCTTTTGCCATCTAATGATCCGAATTTCTAACTGCGGTCTGCTATTTCTTAGTGTTTTTACAGCAGAAATAGCTATAGTGAAACTCCACCTAACCTCTCTCTAACAGCGATTGGTTGGCCTTCTCACCATACGTAGGATTGCATTGTTACTTGGCCTCCTGGACAATCCACTACATTGACTGAGTATTGAAAAAATGGTTTCCTAGTTTATTAACAATTTTCCTTCTATTTGTAATAAAATTACACGGAAGAAAATTGAAAAGGATTTTGTGAAGAAAACATTTCATTATCTCTCGTATTAAAGTTCTCCATATAGCCGGTTTTTCATATCTTCTTTGTCGATTAGAATTAGTTTTCCTTTTTTCCTCATATATGTGCAGTATCTTAAACATGCTAAAATGCGCAGCCAAATCGCCAGCTCCTTTCCTTAATTTTTCCTGGTAGTTCCCATTAATCCCTCAACCACAGAAATAATTTTCTCTTCCAGTAGACGCTTTAAAAGTAAATAAGGAATTATCAGACTGATGGACTAAATATTGGTAGGCTAACAAAGAATTTAATTTTCAACGTATGTTTGTGTACTGTAGAGAATATTTGTTTATGAAACATATCTGGCAAATCTGAAGTGAGAAAAAGCTGCCGTTTGTTACCATTTCTTGCAAGTTGGAAGCTTTCAAGAGAATTGAGACAGCTGCTTAAAAATAATAAACAGTTGTAAAGATTCATGACATCCAACCGCTTAACATTAAGGGCAGGAGAGTGCCTGTAACGTGTATAAACAGAGTAAAATGATTACGCAGTGGAAAATGAATGAAGCACGTTATCAGGGTAAGGTTGAAAAAAATAAAGTTTAATATAGGAAAATCCAATAACAAAAATATATATATAAAAATAAATAAAAAACTTGGTAGGTATAAATAAAGAGCTAAATTCCTAGCTCTAATAAAATAGAATGATTGTTAAACCATATAACCTAACTTGAAATTGTAATCACAATAAACCGGTCACTCAAACCAAAGTTTTAGCACAGAAGTTACAAATTTGACAACTTACGGCTCAAAAAAAAATAAATGAGTAGACACACGATAAACTCTTACAATGATATGACCGGGCTAAGCGGCCAATTCAAGGTACACATAAAATTTAAATAACCTGAAAAATTCTGATAGGCAAACTTGCTTAAGTAATCACAACACAAAATGAGAAATGTAAATATTAATCCTATTCTCTAAGGCAAATATTACTACAGCTCGTAATATAGCCTGGTCAAAGATGACTTAAATTACTTAACCTATCAAATAATCAACCACATAAAAATTATGGCAAATATACCTATAGGGTAATACAATTCAACAAATAATTAACCACGTAAAAATTATGGCAGTAAGCCTAAAGGGTAATACAATTCAACAACGGCACATGGTATGGCCTCTCAATATAATTACGCCTAAATAGGGGCGCCAAAATTTAACACGTATGAATGAGTTTAATTGACACAGAAGATGAATCATAAATCAAAATATTTATTAAAGTCCAAGTCCGGGAATTTAATTTGTTCAAGGTCCAGATAACTTAAATGAGTCTATCTCGGTAGAAATTCAAACACAAAAATTCTGACAGTTTGAATAGAATATACTAAAAAGTTCGCACGGATAAAGTTCATGCCGAACACGCTGAATTCTACCGAGTTAACAACCAAACAACCAAAAACCTTAGTTCACTACACACGTAGAATAATCGTGAATTACTTCTACGATACAGAAGATATATGTATTTTACACATTTGCAAATAAGCGGCCGCACGAGTGCTCGCCAGGAGGGCTGGTCACTAAAGGAGGGAGAATAATATAAATACAGGCCTGAATTGAAATATTAACATACAGGCATTACACTTATTAAACCTTTTCCTCCAACTCTAAGCCACACAAAAGGACGCTAAATTAACACAAGATTTCCACTTCAACACAGGGGAAAAACTTCTGCGAACTCGCCTCGGCCTAATCAGGCTAAATACGCAAACCCGTACTGGGTTGAGAGATACGCGTTCAGCCCAGAAGGAAAGAAGCCTCTAATTGTTGAACGCCCGTCGCACTCCCTTCCATGTAAGTCACTTAGCACTGGTGACCACGCACAAGGGTTAGGGCACGTTAAATAAAATGAACTTACAGTCGCCGTTGTTGACACCGAGAGCGTACGATACAGCGTCAATCTCCCGGTTGCTCCCCGTACGCTCGAGCACGTTGACTCGTTCTCGTTGCCGGAGTCGCTCGCCAGTGGAAACGCCGCCTGCGGTGCTTCTCTGCCGAACACGCCTTGCTTCAGCAAGGGATGCGGACGACTCGCCACGTCGTCGCTTCTATCAGGCTGAGGATCCAGGGGCTTCCGACCATCACGGGCGACTGCGTAGAGCCCTTTCTTTTTCGGTGTCGAGCTGGTAATCTTTAGATGTCTGCGTTCTGAAGTTCGGGTCGCTCTCTCCTTTACCGACGAAACCTCCCGCCAAGAAAGCTTCGGTTTGACGTCACGGAGCTTCGTCTGGTGTCTATTGGCTCTTCCGTGGTGGATGGTATGACGACACTGTCTGCCCCGCTCCTCCCCCGCCTTCGAACGGGTGAATATCCGTGAGCGGTAATAACAGCCAGTGTCGCCGGAAATCACGTGAGGAATCGATTTCCGGACAGTGCCGAATTTACATTTGGAAGAATACAGTCCGAAGAAAACTATTCAAGCTGTTGTCGTCAAGTCCTAACAGGTATGTACAAAAGACTGGAAGAGTGCTGGTGCCATTAAAAGAAAAATTTTTTATGCAATTCCCTAAGAGTTTATGATAAAATACGAACAATCCTCGTTTGTAAAAAGAAAAAAAAAATAGTTTGAAACGATAAGAGCGGAAACTCTCACGGAAGAGCTGATAAGAGAAAGCATTCCCTCTGCCATCTAGTGACTTGAATTTAAAACTGCGTTCTGCTACTAATTAGGATTTTTACAGCAGAAAGGGCTAACATTGATTCGTATTCCACTGGGAAGAATTGTGTTAAAAAAGTATTTGCGTAATGCCACAGTTCGATAAACAAAAGGGTTCTCTTAGCGTGGAGAACATGAGAACATGATGAGCACGTGGTTATTGGGAGATGCCTTTAAACACGTCAGATATCTTCATGCTTGGTTTCTAGTTAAGAATCTGTGCTACTCCATCCGCTAGGGTTTATTTTAACATTGCGCCACTGAGCATAGCGATACAAAATAATAACCAGAGGTAGAAACATTGTAGAGCAGGGCGTCCATTGGCCAGACGGTAGGCCACCGGTTGGCCAAGGGTCGCGATTGGTCAAATTATCTGACGCAGAGCCATCTCCAGTATCCTGGTTGACGGGGACGGATTTTTTTCAAAAAAGTACGGGCCGGTGATGAAAGAAGCAGTATAGCCGCACCATACTGTTAGTTTCGGTGAATGCATAGGAGTCGGCAGACACACTTGTGGATTTGATGCAGCCCAAATACGGCAGTTGTGGGTATTGATATCATCATTCAAATAAAAATGTGCCTCATCACTCCATAAAATTTGCCATGGCCATGCATCATCCACTTCCATACGTGCTAAAAATCTCAACGAAAAGTCAGTTCGGGTACGTTCATCTCCAGGAAGCAATTGTTAAACAGGTGTGAGTTTATAGGGTTAAAATGTCAATATCTTATGCAATATTTTCCTCACTGTCGAATATGGGATATCTGTTTGGCGTGCTAATGCGTGTGCACTGCTAGTACCCTGCAAAGTAGTCATCTTCTGTTCCACAATAGCAGTTGCAACTTCTTCAACGTGTTGCTGCCTGATTCGTTTGCGTCCCCGGCCTGGTTGCACTCCTAGAGTTCCGGTAGATTCAAATCGTTCAATCATTTTCCGTAAGTTAATTATGCTCATCGGTCCTCTTCGTAACGTTTTCAATCGCCGGAATTCACGAAGGGCAGCACTTGCATTGTCGCTCTTCTGATAAAACAACTTGACTAATAACGCCCGGTCAGGCAGAGTAAGCGTCATCGTCAGGCCATTCGTTCGTGAATGATGGGAAATCCTCAGCCTTGCCTTTTATTGTCATAATTGCTCAACACGGAACGCGCTTATGCAAATGTATTCATTATTTTCTTGAAATAAGCGCCCCCTATGGCGACTTTTGGTACTATTTTTTTTTTTTGCAGAAATCGAAACTGCATGTTCCACTAAGTATATATACCAAAATGTAATGCATTTGGCCTAATAGAATTCCCGCTAGCGAGCTCTGAACACCTCACGTTATTTCTTGCCCACCCGGTAGATAAAATCCAAATACCACTCACTCATTCATCACGAAATTTCCAGAACTATGAAGCCTACAAACTTGAAATTTGACAAGTATATTTCTCTTAGCTTCTAGGTGCTCGCTAAGAAAGGATTTTATTTATTCTTTCTTCCTTTCCATTGTAGATTATTTTTAAAACTCTGAAAGCTCAATTTACCTGAAGCTGAAGGATGACGGATAATCTGCTTACCATCAAACGAGTCATGGAGGAGGCGCGTGCCCGCCAGCAATCCCTTGCCATATTAAGTCTGGATCAGGAAAAAGCCTTTGATAAGGTGAACCTTCAATTCCTGTTCCAGGTACAGCGTCATCTTCGTCTTCGGTCCTTTGCTGCCGTAATCTCAGCGCTGTATGCATCGGCCACATCTTGCGTGACGATCACTGGTTTCATCTTAGCCACCTTCCCACTTTTCAAAGGGGTAAGGCAGGAGTGTCCGCTGTCGCCCATCCTTTATGTCATCTATTTGGAACCATTGTTACAACATCTTAATCGTCACCAAGACATCCGGGGTTATGAACTACCTGCTGCGTCAGTTAATATCAAGACTCTTGCTTATGCAGACGACATAGTGTTATTTGTTTCGGACGCTTATTCCCTGGGTGTTTATAAAGAGTCCTTCGACATCTTTAGCGCTTCGACAGGAAGCACGATCAACCTCTCGAAGTCGAAGGACATTGTAATTGTGAATTGGTCCCCCATTGTCACATGTATTAATGAGCAATTTATGAGTAGCGCAATGGAATAATAAATAGCATGTAACAGCGCACAAAATAGTGTAAATAAAGTTAAAGTTTATTGAAAATAAAGCAAAGTATTGAAGATAAAGAGGAGTCAAATGAGCACCTCTTTGCAAAAGCAATAATTTGCACAACAATCATAAAAATGTAAGTAAATAAATGTTTAACATGAATACAAATAGATTAAACTTACGTGCACCTCCGTGCAAAATAACTTAAGCTTAACGAACAAGCTTACAAACTATACCTATGCTTCAAGGTACACTTATCCTACCAATAAATTACACCATAGGCCTAAACGTAGGTCCTTACGTTACAATTCAGCTAGTAACCTAACTAAAGCTTACAAGCTAAACAAATGAATACGACGATTAAAGTCCTAATGTCCAAAAACTGTAATTACCAAATTCACCTAAAAGCAAATTACATCAAAGGCTCAAACGTAAGCCTCTACAATTACAAATAAGCTTGCAACCTAACCAAAGCTCACAAGCTAATCAATTGAATACGACAATTGATGTCTAAACTGTAAATACCAAAATCACCTAAAGGTAACTTACAACAAAGGCTCTAACGTAGCCTTTACAATTATCATATAGTCAGTTAATCTAAAACAAAGCTTAAGAGCTAAGCCAAAGCACATAAAGCTACAAGAATAAATGACTCAAATGATAACTACAATATAATAAATATCCGGCAGCCGAGCTGATAAACTTCTTTTGAAGCAGATGGGCAGATGGTATTGCCCTCTACGGAGTTAAGATCTAAAGAGATCTTACAGGTGGCATTATGCAACACCCAACGTAAAACATTAAACACCTCTAACGAGGCAACATGAACTTGGCCCACAGCTTTCGCTGGTCGGAAGCTAACTCCCGACACCTACCCGCTTTGGCCACCCGGGTAGGCAGCTAAAACTTAAGAGCTAAAGTCTAATAGCCGAAAAGTTTTATAGCTTAAAACAAAACATTGGATATAAGCTAAATAAGAATACAGCAAGTTAACTGGGTCGGCCTTAAACTTAATTACCTAGGGACGGACCTCTCAGTTAACGAGAAAAGCAAATAATAACAATTCAGCAAAATGAAAGCTTAAATATTAATATAAGTATTGAAACTCAAAAGCAAAAGCACAAAATTACAGAAACAGCTCACGTAAATTTTGCACTGAACACAAGAGCAAACAAAAAGCTCGGAGCGGCACACTCGCAAAATGAAACCGTCCCAATAGCGAGAAATAGAATTTGATAAATAACTTTTGTCAAAAAGTCTCAAACGATAAAGTTCCAAGTCCGGGGAAGTCCAATTAAGAATAAAGTCTTATACTTAGAAAAAGGGTTACAGGAAATTATGCACTCTACGATAATTCCAACAGGTCGGACCACCTGACTCAGCATTTTATCACAGCAAAGCCGAAATCGCTCCCGAAGTAGGCCTGCATGCCTCCGGGCCAAAAACCACACACTTGCGTATTAAAATGCAAGTCTCGGCGACTTAGTTCAGGGAAGGATTTCCGGACCATATCGGCCGTAAGGCATACCGAAAATGAAACACTCACCAAGCTGTATACCTGGTAGACGGCCGTAACATTCAGCACCCGAGGGACCACGTCGAACGCCGTCGTACAACACCTATTTAGCTGCGGAGGAACGCAATTCATTGCGCATGCATTCTCCCCCAACGTGGCTTCTCGGCACAGCCAGGACTCACACGGCGAGGCACTCGCCGCCTCCGTAGTCGTCTCCGTAGAAATCACTCGAGAACGAGCCTTCTCCTCCGGCGAAGACAAAACCAGACCATCTCGAAGTCCTCCGTCGTTCGCAGCCAGGAGTTTCCCTTTGGTCCGTCCTCCCTTGGTAGACGCCAAATTCCTTCTCCCACTCCGTCGCCGTTCTCTCGATCAGCTCGCAGAAGAGAGACTCGCTCCTCCCTCATTGGCTGTTGCGAGCTGATGCCGCTCATGACGCGGTCGAAGGCGATTTCGCTTTCGTTCCGTATTCACAAATACTCTGGAGCGCAGACGATCACCTATGCCAACGTAATCATTAAAATTCCGTGACACCCATCCTGCTTAGTGCATTCCCAATTACATGGTGTGGCCAGGTCACTGTGCTGGGTTACGTATTGTCGTTTCCCCATCAATGGACTCTAGTCACTGGAATAAAGTAATAGAGAAATGTACCGGGTGTTTCAAAATGACCGGTATATTTGAAAAATCAATAAATCAATGAAAAATCAATAAATCAATAAAGCAATGTGCTTGGGACAACAGTAAATTTTTAGGCAGACAAACTTTCGAAATTACAAACGGTGTATTTCTATCGCTGCACGTTTAGTTTTTATTGATTTTTCAAATATACCGGTTATCCGGTTATTTTTGAAACGCCCGGTATATCCCGCCTTAACAAGAACTTCCGTTTTTTCACTTCATGTATGTCAAGGCGAGATTTATTAAAACACACATTCTCCCTCTACTGACATCTAAGAGCCTGTTTACCCTGCCGTCGTCACGGGATCTTCTGAAGCTCCGGAGAGCGATTGTTGACAGTGAGCTTCGGATCGTCATAAACGAAAATTTTTGTCTCACAAAAAGCACAAACGATACATATTTATAAAGTTGTGCATTTTAATGCAACTTCAGTGTTTCCTTGAATAAATGAATTAAAATTCATAAAAGTAATGAAACATGTCCATCAAAGTAATGCAATATTGCAGAATCACGACTGTCCATAGGGGCATAATGTCTTTATCTAATGACGACCAGTTACTGGGAAGAATGATTACAACAACACAGGTTGGAAATGGAGATTGTGTGCGCAATACCCCAATCAAGAATTAATCCTATTGCCTTTAATTTAGATACTTTGGTATCATGAAGTTTCGAGAGCAGTTCTATAGAACGAAAACAAATGGCTCGTCCGGAGAAATGAGATAGTCCGTAAAATCAAGTTTATGATGTCTGTGAACGAACACCAGCAATGCAGGGAGAAATTGCGTAGCGCATAGAGTGTCACAGAAAGCAGTTAATAAAACTGGAATAAAGCCATAATCCGAACGCAACGATAGATGCTGGAATAGCGGTAGAAGCGTACGAACACGGGAAACCATCCTCAGGTGATGTGGTCGCTAACTCTCCCAATGGTAAGAGCTTAAATTTAAACTGACTTTGGGAAACTTAGCTACCTTTTACTGAGTCTCCTCTTAAAGAAAGAAAGCATTCAGTAAAAATACGTAGCCTACGAAAACCACAGTCCTGGCCACTCAAAATAACACGAACACAGTAGTCTGAGCAACAATCCAACTTTAATTGTCTCCATTTTTGATGATAGCAGTGGGTTTTTTTTCGTTTCTTGGATTTTTAATTCAAATTGTTATTCTGTGGATCAAACTACAGTGATTTGGTAACTTTTGGGTGCTCAGGCTTACTTTCTTGACAGCTACGAACAAGAGGCCTTATTTTCGTTTAGTACTAATTTTGTACTTGTTTATTTGGGTTATATTCATCCGAATAACCCCTGATAAAGCAAAAGTTGATCAACTATAACTTTACCAGCATTTCAAAAACTCAAAAAAAAACCTATTATATTAACAGAACTTAATGAAAATACTTTACAGGTTTTTTCTTTCTATAAGTAACATAATAAACTCAACCTTTCCAGAACACCTCCTTTTGAGAAGACACAGCATCATACTTGGCCTGCTATGAACTTCATTAACATTAAAAATAGCTAGAAAGGAATGTTAATTGTTATTTCTCAGCAGTGATTAAAAGTAAATTTTTTATGCAAATCAGTGATAATTTTTGATAAAACACGAATAATCTTCGTTTGTGATACATAAAAAAAAGAGTTTAAAAAAGTTCAGAGCAAAAACTCTCATGGACGAGCTCGTACGAGATAGCGCTTCCTTTGCCATCTAATTATCCGAATTTCTAACTGCCGTCTGCTATTTCTTAGTGTTTTTACAGCAGAAATAGCTGTAGTGAAACTCCACCTAACCTGTCTCTAACAGCGTTTGGTTGGCCTTCTCACCATACGTAGGATTGCATTGTTACTTGGCCTCCTGGACAATCCACTACATAGACTGAGTATTGAAAAAATAGTTTCCTACTTTATTAACAATTTTCCTTCTATTTGTAATAAAATTACACTGAAGAAAATTGAAAAGGATTTTGTGAAGAAAACATTTCATTATCTCTCGTATTAAAGTTCTCCATATAGCCGGTTTTTCATATCTTCTTTGTCGATTAGAATTAGTTTTCCTTTTTTCCTCATATATGTACCGTCATGTGTGCAGTATCTTAAACATGAATGCTAAAATGAGCAGCCAAATCGCAAGCTCATTTTACGTTGTAGTCATTCATTACACACCATTCCAAGTTGTTTCATGTATAACTTGCCATATCTCAGCATTGAATGTCCCAATGAACCATAATGGTTCCACTGAACCAGGTGGCTTTAAAACTGTTTCAACTATCATTAATTTTACGTTGTATTCATTTATGACACGACATTCCAAGTTGTTTGATATATAACATGTCATATCTTAGCATTGAAACTTCCAATGAACCATAATGATACCATTAAACCACGTAGCATTGAACCAATTTGGATTATCATTACGATATATAAATTGATGACGCATCATTCGAAATGTTTTGATATATTACATGCCACATATTAGCATAGAAAGTTTCAGTGAACCACAATGTTTCCACTAAATCCCAGGTGCTTTTGAACCAATTTAGACTATCAATAATTTTTATTTATATTCATTCATGACACGTCATTCCAAGTTGTTTGATATACAGGGTGTCAAAAAGTATGGTAACATGGCAGATATCTCGGAAATTAAGCATTGTTCGAAAAAATGTCTAGAATCAATAGTGAGTTATTTCGTGGGGGATGTTCATTAGTTGGG
>JAHWFO010050227.1:1779914-1800851 GCA_023313115.1 Rhysida immarginata
GTACTTTGAAATCTTGAAGAGTAACCCCTATTTTTAATCATATATTCAGATCGTACACAGTTTTCGAGAAATGTTCTATTCTTGGTGTTTTTTCAATTGATCCAATCGTTTAGGAGATAGAGGCCCTGAAAGTGTAGAACTTTTTAAGTTTTGAACCCAATTTTATCGCTGAAGTCAAAAAGATAGAGAGTGTGTCTTACAAACCTTCCTATTCTAATTTTTCATGTGTTTAAGAATCCAAAGTCAGAATTTCAAAAATACAATATTTTTCAATAAATATTTACATACTCTGCCTCCATAGGACTGTTGCCCCTAAGACTTTGCTTGTGCACTAAAAATTTTGAATTTCTGAAAATTGATTTCGGATTCTTAAAGATCTTCAAAAAGTAGAATAGGAATGTCTTCAAGACCCACTCTCTATCTCTTTGTTTTCATTGATAAAATTGGGTTCAAAACTTTAAAAGTTCCAATACGCAGAACGATTATACGCAGTAGGAAAGTTCGGACCAAAAATCGATAACTTACTCTTGACCTAAGGAATATATGTTGCAAATATTAGCTCAATCGGATAAGTGTTTCAAAAGTTTTTAGAACATTTACAGACGCACCCTGAACCTGAATTTTTATATATAAAGATGAACATAGTAGTCTGAGCAACAATCCAACTTTCATGGTCTCCATCTTTGATAATAAGAGTGTTTTTTCTTGTTTCTTGGAAACAATGTAGTTTGGACTGTTGATCAGAAAACAATGATTTGGTAACTTTGGGGTGATCAGAAAAACTACCCTATTTTCGTTTAGTACTAATTTTGTGTTTGTTTATTTGGGTTATAATCACCCGAATAACCCCTGACAAAGCAAAAGTTAATTGACTATAACTCTGCCAGCATTTCAAAAACTCAAAAAAACCTATTATAATAATGAAAACTTAAAAAAAAGAAAAAAATGACTGCCTCAAAAGTTTTGTCCTTCCATAAGTAAAATAATAAACTTGAACTTTCCAGAACACCTCCTTTTGAGAAGACACAGCATCATACTTGGCCTGCTATGAACTTTATTAACATTAAAAATAGCCAGCAAGGAATGTTAATTGTTATTTCTCAGCAGTGATTAAAAGTAAATTTTTTATGCAAATCCTTGATAATTTTTGATAAAACACGAATGATCTTCGTTTGTGATACATAAAAACAAAAGAGTTTAAAACGATAAGAGCAGAAACTCTCACGGACGAGCTCGTACGAGATAGCGTTTCCTTTGTCATCTAGTGGTCATAATTTCTAACTGCGATCTTTGTCCTATTTCTTAGGGTTTTTACAGCAGAAATAGCTATAGTGAAACTACCTAATCTATCTCTAACAGCGATTGGTTAGCCTTCTCACCATACGTAGGATTTCATTGTTACTTAGTGTCCTTGACAATCCACAATATAGAGTGGACTGAGTACTGAAAAAATGGTTTCTTAGTTTATTAACAATTTTCCTTCTATTTGTAGTGAAATTTCACTGAAGAAAATTGAAAAGGATTTTGTGAAGAAAACATTTCATTAAAGTTCTCCATATAGTCGGTTTTTCATATCTTCTTCGTGGATTAGAATTAATTTTCCCTTTTTCCTCATATAATCGTCGTGTGTGCAGTATGTTAAATATGAATGCTAAAATGATCAGTCAAATCGAAAGCTCCTTTCCTTACTTTTTCCCGGTAGGTCCTATAATCCCTCAAGAACAGAAATAATTTTCTCTTCCAGTAGACGCCTTAAATAAATAAGGAATTATCAGACTGATGGACTAAATATTGGTAGGCGAACAAAGAACTTAATTATCAACGTATGTTTATGTATTGTAGAGTATATTTGTTTATGAAACACATCTGACAAATCGGAAGTGAGAAAAAGCTGCCGTTTGTTACCATTGGTTGCATTCAAGAGAATTGAGACAGCTGCTTAAAAATAATAAAGTAACGACCCTGCACTCAGAGCAATTTCCAGATCATAGGACTCATTTTATTAGGTTATAGCTCTCTGACTCGATTATAAGAATACAGTACTTCGTAGATAAGTTGTACGACCCATCTTCAAGTGTTTACGAATCCACGACTCATCTAACAGCGCTAAACACGGCTTTACGAGCCAAGTCATAGGAAATGGGAATCATTTCCGGCAACGATACGAAACCAAGTTACGAAAACATGGCGGATAGCGATAGGGACGATTTCGCCGTTCGTGTTAGTAAGAAGAATAATACAAAATTATTAGAACTAATACTACTCTTTAATATGACAATGGATGGGACAAGTTACCTAGAGACTATCTATCAGCAGAGATAGTTTCTTCAACTCTGAGTGCGAGAATAGGCTCCCTCAAATACCCAACGTTGAATAAGCCATTCTCCGACGTTGTTCATCTTCTCCTTCAAATTTTACCAGTTCAAGAAAAATTGAACGAAAACAGGAATCTAAGTAAGTTACCCTTTATTCTAACGTAAATTATTCTTATTTAATAGTTCAAAATTTATTTGCTAAAACGTTTTCTTATTCATTATTGTTACGATTATTTTTTTTTTTTTTACCCTTTGTGATCTGAAATGCATTTCCACTGAACAGCGTTCATTATTATCGACTGCTAACAACATGGCTAGTTTCTCGCAGCAAGAATGGATCTGTACACTGAAAGCTGTGTATCGGAGCCTTATAGAAAGTAAGAAGGGTGGGTGACTTAATTTCAGCACGGAAGTCGAATATGATATTAACAGAAATAAAATGTCACTGTTTCCATTATTGTAGGGAGTGTAACTTTTTTCTGCATTTCAGATTGCCAAGGATACAAATATGAGGCTTCCTCTTCAGGCTCATCGTGATAGTTTCCATTTAGCCTACCCAAAGGAATGGAAAAGGAATCTTGCAGATTTATAATGAGAACGATGTAATGGTTACAATAAAAATAATCCCTTGATTTTTGTGCAAATCAGTTCTGTTGAGGTGATGATGAATTTATTGCATTGTACATTAGAAGTTGAATGTATTTTTAAATCAATAAAGGACTTCTTTTTTTTTTTTAAATTGATGTTCAAAAATTTTAAAAAGATATCGTTTCTCTTCCTATTGTTGTCTACCGTTCAAGACCTGTCGTTTCTCTATGAATACGGCGATCGGTATTTTAGAATTTAGCAACAGATTTATCATTAAAATCCTTTTTTCTGCCTACAAGCTTGGAGTTCTATCTTCTGCTGGCGAATTTTGACTATAAAGATGATAAAATGCAAATACAGGTCGGTATGCAAATATAAACTTGTGTAAATATCAGTATACACATGTGTAAAATTGTGTAAATAGGTGTGTAAGCCTGTGTAAATTGGTGTATACACGTATGTAAATTTGTGTACCTGTATGTATTAATGTGTAAATATGCTATACAGATGTGTACAAAGTGTAAACTTGTGTAAATAGGTGTATAGACGTATATAAACCTGTGTGAATTGGTGTATGTATATCCGTGTGTAAACTTGTATATATCGTGTGTACAAATGTGTAAATTGACTATACACGTGTATAAATTTGTGCACATATATGTATAAATGTGTGTAAATAAGCTGTACAGAGTTGTACATAATCGTAAACCTGTGTAAATAAGTGTAAACTTGTGTAAATAAGTGTATAGATGTATGTAAACTTGTGTGAATAGATATATACCCGTGTGTAAACTTGTGTATATTGTGTATACACGTGTGTAAATATGACTATATAAGTGTAAATTTGTGTAAATATGACTATATACCTGTAAGTGTGTAAGTAGCTGAGAAAATATATAAATATGTATGTAAAAATGTGTAAATAAGTATATACGCGTATAGTAAACATTCCGTTAATGAGTCTTAAGTCTTGTACAGTCGAGTCAATTGACCCGAGAATGGCGACTCGGAAATTCGGGTCAAACAACTCTTACTGATACCTGTGTCCAATGACTCTCTTAAATGGGTCGTATTGGAAGAATCATAGGACTCTCACAAGCGGGTCATATTAACCACATATTGCTGTGAGTGTGACTTTAACCCCATAAAACAAATGTGAGATGAACTAGAACAGGAAGGGAAATTCAATCCCAAACGGTTCAAACAATGTTTAGACTGCAGAATTGTCGAGAACATCAAAGTAAATGGCAGAATTATGAAACCTGCTATTGGAAAAAGATAACTCAAATCAAGCCATCAAATTAAGTCTATTCCAAGACAACGGCTTCTTCGAACTTCACAGCAGGCACCAAGCAGTCAGGCATGAGGTACTCTTCGGGCATCCGCCTGACACTCGCACTCGCTAACTGATTGCCAGTTATACCGAGATTCGTTGTCTTCACGTTGATTCTTCTGAAGTGGAGCTTATGTGGAGCTGCAGGGTCATAGAATCTTAGGTTTGTCAGTTCCCGACGAACGGTGACACTACATGCGGTACATGAAGTGGCACTTATAAGCTCTATGTCACGAATATTTTATAGCGCTGTGGAAAAATATCTTAAACCACATAAATGAAGACAGCAATGTAGTCATATTAGAATTACATTTATTAAACAAAGGGTTAGTACAGATAAATACAGCAAAAGATTTGAATAAATCGAATAGAACCTCTGTTGGGTTCTCGAGTGCATCCTCTAACACGAGGAGTTACACTTTAGGAGGCAGAAATGCTCCTGTACAAAAACTCTAGCCTTGAAGGGCGTACAATGCAGGGCACGTATAAGATAATACGGGTTTTGAATAAAGGAACCGGGGATATGTAGTAGGATCCCAAATCTTCGTAAAGCAATCCTGTGAAGCCCCACGGGGCTACCAACCTCCACTTATACGTCCCCGGGTTCGTTTCCACGCTCTCACACGGGCGACTCCGTTGAAGCTCGGGCTTCGGCAGTCCTATAACCAGCACCAAGTTGCTGCTAACGGATGGCTGCGGAGTTGTGTAAGAGCTGACAGCGAACGTCTTCCAAGAAAGCTGCTACTAATGGGGCGAACCTGGTTGCTTCTTCCGTACATAGCTAGGCGTGTGAATTAGCCACGATGTCCACCTCCGGGTGATCTTCGTCGTCCCTTGCATTCGTCGTATCAATGGGTGCTCGCACCGGCCAGTCGGACGTCGCTATCAAGGCTGCTGCATCGAAAGAAACATAGACAAGTTCATTAACACAAACAGTTCGCGGCGACTCGCTCGCTGGTCTCAAGTTCACAGGCACGGGCAACGCCAGAACATCCGAGTTTCGCTGCTCGTAGTCATTCGTAGAGCTCCAGAAGAAATAAGCATCAAGTTCGTACACAAAGGTTCCTGTGTCAAAGTTCCTTTTACACCTTTCCTCATTCGGAGCTCGTGCTCTACGTCTATCTCGGGTGGCTGACTCCTGCTCTCTCCTCGAGTTTCCTTTTTGCCACGCCTTCCTCTTAAATTTCACTATTGCGCAATTTGCCGTCGCTTCCGGACACAGGACTTTTGCTCTGCCATCTATTGACACGCTTACGCGCCAAACGCTTATTTGATCTATTAGAATTATTAATGATGACACTACTGATATTAGATGGCGCCTGTGTCCTAGCGCTGGAAGCAGACGCTTTATGCTGCAGGTATAGTGGCTAGAAGAATAGACTTGCGGTTAGAGCCTGAGTTGCATGAACCAATCAGGAAATTTTTACTACTCTCGGCCCTGCGGGCCTCATTGGTCACTGTTTTTCGTTACTCGAACGCCTTCGGTGTTCTGTCTACGACGTCCCCCTCCGGGGCCAAGATAATGATATATACCCCAACCTATTTGGTTTCCCCCCGGCCGGTTACAGGAGGCTAATGGTCAGTACTTATTTTATTCACGCTCATTGGTTCATGCAACTCAGGCTCTAACCGCTTTTGAAGAATAGTGTGGCAACGGCTACTACTCGCAATGCTACGTGGTTGATTCCCGATTTGATGATAGTAGCGGTGGCGCTGCAATCGACATAGATGCCAGTTACCCGGGAGATGAGATGGAAATCTTAGGATGAAGGAGGGTTTTTTCAGCTATGTTACGGGTGACTTAAGTTTATTTATAAAAATTTCGTATATTTCAGGTAATTATCTTCCTCGGTACTTGAGAATACTCTTTAACATTAAAATAAATGAAAAATATCTACTGTTATAAATAAGTTGAAATATAAGATCAGAGATGGATGAAGGTATCCATCTGTAATAAGATAAAGCATGGATTATGAGCCCTTCCGAGCCAGAGAAATTACATTTTGAGTAATTAATCATTAAACATAGATCTGCTAAATTAAGTCTAATAAAATATAAACATAAAATCTAATGATATAATGCTGTACACAGCTGTACCGTACAAATGATAAAAAATGATTTACGGTCGTCCAGATTTATTTATTACATTCACATGCAATCCGACATGAACTGAGATCAAAGAACACTTATTGCTCGGTCAAACATCAGCAGATCGTCATGACGTTACTGCACGTGTATTCATTGATGGAATTTCAAAATTTGAAGTACGGTATAGAAAATTGAAAAAAGGCAAATAAAGATAATAAAATTCTTTATTTTAATAGTATTTAATTTTGTTTCTGTTAAAATAGAAAAAGCATTTTGTTGCATTTTACAAAAAGTTGATGAATGAAATGCAACAAAATTGGATTCCGCTGTTTCAAGCTGGAGAAAAAAAAAAAACCAATATCAAAACAAAACCGCAATGAAACAGAAAAAATGAATGAATGTCACACACAATTCAATTCATGGCATTTGAATTGAATAAATGAATTGGTATCGAACTTCAATTCATTTATTTACTTCTTATTGTGTTCAAAATTAACAATAGCGAAGCATTGCCGGGTCCGCTAGTTCACAATAAACTCAAATTTTAATGGATTTAAATATGCATATTCCAGAAGTTAGTCTCCTTCATAAGCATTTGAAACTGTTCCATCGTTTATATGGAATTTCTGTAAGTATCAATAATTTTTATAAGTATCCGTTCTTTCTAATAATGAGTGTAGTGATTAGACCATGTGTTTAATTTTGTTGGAAAACTATAGTGCATCATGGAAATTATAAAGTAATCATAGAATCTGATTTAAAAACTGCTTTACTTTTTTATTATCTTGCAGACCGAAATACACTTAAAGACAAAAAGTCATTAGATCACCTTATATGTATGTAAATTGCACAACAACTATCACCTACACGGCGTATAATGGCATATGCGCTTGTATTCCTGTCGTTGTGATGATGGCAAGGTTGCGAGAACTATCTCAATTCGAAGGTGACAAGATAGTGGGTACCCGAGAAATGGGACATGCCATTTCCTATATAGGTCAGAAATTCAACGTTCCGCGATCGACGGTATCCAGTGTGTACAGGGAATACCGTTTGGAACATTACCACCACAATAGACAACGCAGTGGCCGACAACAAATGCTCTCCAATCGTGAACACCAGCGGCTGGCCAGAATTGTCCATTCTTGCCGAAGGGAAGACTGGGGCATCAAAGAATGGCGATAGATGGGCGTGAGAAACTGACACGACGTCTGAGTCAGACTCTACTGTCCCACTGTCCAAAACCAAACGGCAGTAACCTTTAGCAGGCGTGCGCTATTACTCCTCTGACACCACCGTCGAATGCAGGTACCGGACTTCAGATCCCAAGATGAGTTTACTCTACAGAAGAGAGTACCAACCTACAACAAGAACATGTTGATCACCATGTACAATCACATGTAGTCAGTTGAATGTGCCAGACAATATTCCAGTGTTATATATTGCGTATACAATAAAATAATTTTTCATTAATTTGACTTACTGCTGATTAGATACAGGTTTTTAAAACAAAAACCATGCTATGGAAAAAATACGTATCACTCGTTCAGATTCACAGATTTTAAATACTTTTGTATTCGTTTATTGGGGTATTTCCAGTGGCAACCCCTGACATAAATATACTCCACCAGTATTACAAAAAATGCATTATTTACCAAGTGTATAAAGATAAAAATAAAGATAATTAATCAACAAATTTAGATTAAAAATAAATTGATAAAATGAACCTCTTCAGCCCTTCTCTTATCAGAGATACTCAACACTGTACTTGGTATTCACTTAGGATAATGTTCATTTAAAAATAAACAAAAACAAATATACCGTAATTTATCGTACAACTTTTGTTTAAATATTTACTGAATTTTTTATTTCAGTTAAGATCTATATAAATAAGAGAAGTTATGGGATATACGAGTAAAACAAGAGAAGCATAAGGATTTGAGAACTTCAGCGGCCTCGGTGGCAATATTGCATAACTTTGGATTAAGAAGTCCACTTTCAGAAGCATTGGTAATTTCAAAATAAAGTTTTGCTTCATTTTAATTGAAATTCTTGATTCATGTGGATTTCTAATTTTTAATTTCTCTAACGATATGTATTACTAAAAATAAATAAATTAAAATGTAATATATTTTGTACATGTTAACATAAAGCTCTATTACGTCGCCCATTATTATTATTGTCTGCCCAGCAAAGAAAAACTAGGCGTGCCTTTTTAAGTTCCCAATTTCATCGATACATATTGCTACAATTAAACGATAGCTAATGACTAAAATTAAAAATTAAGTTGTTCACAAAAAGCCTTTAAGTTAGGGAGCTGGTGGCAGAAAATTTTATATGAGTTTATTGTATGACATTTCAGCCATTACGGCACTGCTGAGTTTTTATTTAACAGTTAATTAAAACTACGATAAAAAAAACACTCCGAGATAGTTTTATTGTGTGAGTCACTTGTTTCAAACGTTGCTTATCAATATGACGTTGACATAAATGCGGTCGGCTGAAATCTATAGGTCTGCATTTTTTTGCAAATTAATTTTTTCTTATTGATTTTTGATATGCTAAAAATTAAATGAACTTATTGTCGGAGTAACTTATATTAAAAGTTTCACAAAGTGATAAGAAACATTAAGCAAACTTCAGTCTCCTCTATACTGGTGCATTTAGAGAGGGAAAATTTCAGAAATGGGGTAAAAAAAAACCCACTTCTATAATATTATAACGTGTCAGTCATTTGGCAGGAAGCTTTGTTTATTTGTAAAATACATGTAAAAAGTGGCTAAAGTGTGCTGTGTTGATTTTTCATTGGCTGGCATTTATTCATAACTAGCGGACCCGGCAATGCTTCGCTATTGTTAATTTTGAACACAATAAGAAGTAAATAAATGAATTGAAGTTCGATATCAATTCATTTATTCAATTCAAATGGCATGAATTGAATTGTGTGTGACATTCATTCATTTTTTCTGTTTCATTGCGGTTTTGTTTTGATATTGTTTTTTTTTTCTTTTTCTCCAGCTTGAAACAGTGGAATCCAATTTTGTTGCATTTCATTCATCAACTTTTTGTATAAATGCAACAAAATGCTTTTTCTATTTTAACGGAAACAAAATTAAATACTATTAAAATAAAGAATTTTATTATTTTTATTTGCCTTTTTTCCATTTTCTATACCGTACTTCAAATTTTGAAATTCAATCAATGAATACTGTATTGTAACAGTTTCTGGAAGCAATGCTCTTGGATGATGTTTTGTGCATTTTCCATTCAAAGCATATGTTTTGTGACAATTGCAAACAATTCAGGATCGACAGTTTAATCGGGAATTTCATCAACCAAATCAAAATGTGGGCATGCGGTAATCCTCGTTTTTTCCATTCAATGGAATACATCCAACAACGTGTCTCTCCGAACACATGATGTTTAACAAGAAAATCCATTAATGATTTCAATTTTTGCTTGAATACACGTGCAGTAACGTCATGACGATCTGCTGATGATTGGCTGAGCAATAAATGTTCTTTGATCTCAGTCCATGACGGATTGCATGTGAATGTAATATATAAATCTGGACGACCGTATTGACTAACATATGACATTGCATCTTGTGCGTATTGGTGCAAGTGTCGTGGACTGCCTGTATATGTTCCTGGTAATATTGTAATTCTACCAATATCATTGACATCGCCATCATTGTTTACTGCATCACGCAAATGTATATATTCTTCAGAACGTAGGTTTTTTGATTCAAGCGAATACATAAACGTTCAGTTTCAATCTTTCCATACATGTCAACAATGTATTGATGAACAATTGTCAACAACTGACGACATTTTAAAATGTGATTTTTTTCATGTTCACGAATCATCAGTCTGTAGGAACAGTAGGTCATAGCACTGACTTTTTTGTTTGTTTCTTCACCTAGAATTAAAAAAGTGTTTGCTGGGTTTATCATTTTGGTGTTAAAATGGTAGCCATCTTCTCTTTCCCAAAACAATATTGGATATTGTAATGCATCGTAAGAACGGTGAGTTTCTGCAACACGTTGAAGACGATCATTCCGACGATGAAGTACGATGTCTCGTGATTCAAATTGTTCTCCAACAATGACTATTGCCACTTCCTCGATTGTTGGAGCATTAAATCTTCTTGCGTGTTGCCCAACAGGTGTTTTATTAGCTCGAATCACAATTTTATGGTTATCGGATGGCATTTGTTCAATGGCTGTTTTGAACAATTTAATCAATTCATTGTGTTCATGAAAAAATTTATGCAACGATTCAACTATTTCTCTTTTTGTGGCTTTATTAATTCCACAACGTTGATTTACTTGATCATTTGAATTTCCAATGAAATAAATTTGCAAATAATTGTGTTCATCATCCAGTAATGGTAACAAAGAGCCTGCGTTATGGTAGGTTTGACTTTGAATCTTGAACGTTGGCATATAATTGTCACTTATTACATTGGTTGCACCAAACGAAGTCATTTGAAAGCGTGTTGTAACTTCGTATGTTATTCAAAAAATGCTTCGATTGCGTTGTAGTACCTGCAAACAATGAGAACAATGGCTCAGGTTGTGTATTCAATACTGGCAATTTAACTTTATCATTCAAACAACATATTCCAGGTGCTTCGTTTTTGAATTTTAATGCTTTGCAATGTGTGCAAACTATATTCATGCTTTCAACAACAACTGGATGCAAGCAATATTCAATTTCTGAATTATACTGAAATGAAGTACGATTAAGTGTTACCAATTGATGCAATCGATTCATGCATAATCTATCATTTTCTCGTTGTTCATTTCGATCAGCATATGACAAATATTGCCTTAATTCTCTAATTCTTACTCGACTTGCTTCATTTCGTGCTTCGTGTTCTTGTGATGAATCAGTAGCACGTGACTGTGACATATGTAATCTATTTCGTTCATTTTGTTGTACTGTTTCTTCTTCTGTTTCATTTCTTCTTTCTTCTCTCATTCTCTTGGCTCTGTTTGTGCATCGACCAATATTTTATCGTTTTGGCGGCATTGTTATGCAACAATAAGGACAATAAACCAATCTCTAATAAGAATAAAATGTGTAGTTTTTGAGTCAATATAGTTGGAGAATAATGTCATTTGAGAATAATGTAAACTGGCCAATGTTTTACTCGATTAGTTGTATGTGATAGAAAGAGAGCTTTAAAGACTGAGCTTTTACTCGATAAGAACAGAGCTTTAATGACAAAAGAGGTTGCGTCTGCCGTGTTTGCATTGTAGAGCACGCAAAAAACAAAATTAATATTTAACAATTGAATACCAAAAAATCTAAAATTTCATGAAATATACTTACAAAATTGTATGAAATAGTATAAAATTCACTGAAGTTTATCGATATTCAAAAGCAAACTGTAATTTCAACAGTCTTTTTTGCCTTTCATTTAAATAGATTCCATTCAAACATACAAATATTGCCTTTTATTGATATAGATTTAATATTTTTTATAATTATCCCCCTGAAAACGTGAAGCATCGTAGCCGATTAAAAAGATGGTCAGTTGACTTTTCAGTGGTGGGTCCTGTCTTTTTCTTCGGCTACAGCAAGCATTAATTTCATCCTCCATTGTTGACGCAATATACCATCAACCGATTGTTGACTGTCAAATTCTCGGAAGAGAAGATTCGTCAGAAATTGCGATTCCGAGGGTTTGGCATGGATTAAACAAAAACCAAGTCATTTAAGAAGAATGAACATCCCCGATCGCAATGGACCCGCGGAATAATGAGATAAGCAGAAGAATAAAGGCAATTTGTTAATGACTTTCCCAATGTTAACAATAATGCCATAGGACCTGGCTTGTTACTTGAGTGCTTGACAGAAAAGCAAAGCGACCCCGTCCCGCAGCGAGGGAGCGACTTCAGTGCAGCACAAAGCCCAGGAAAATTTGAGGACTCTTCGCCCCTTTCAACCGAAAGTCTGACCGCAGCAATAACAGCCACTACGAAGGAACCAGCTTTCCGAGCCGAGGCATCAATTACGGAACACGCCGCCCGTACCCCGATTCATTTCCCCTGGGAGATCGAGACAATTGAAGTGTTCTACCCCCTAACTGACCTAGCCGTTATTTTTGCGGGGCATCCTGCTAAATATCCGCGCTTGGACTCGGGATTACCCTCCAATGCTCACCTTCCCCGGTTGACCGACTTTGACGCGCACGCATTTCTCAGCCAGTTTTCCAGATTGGTCTGCCTTCATTCCCACGCCTCTTTCAGTTTGTCGCAGCCAATCAGGTGCAAGCAGGTGCTGGTCATGTTTTTGCCATTTCGCTTGATTTTTTTCTTAATCTTCATTGAATTTCAATGATTGAAAACGTTAACTGAGATTGAAACATTTAAATAATGAGGCCATTATTAGTATAAAAAAAAGGCACGTCTTTTCCGTCATATGAATAGTACGAAAGCAGCAGTAGCTTGTGAAGATTTTTTTTCAAACCTGATTCACTAATAAAATTAGCGTCAGAAATGCTAGAATCGCATTGTTTTGGGAAACAGCCTAGCGCGCTGCACATTCTAAATCAGGGCTGTCCAAGATTTCTGTCCGCGGGCAGCGCCCGTGCACGCGGGTAATCTTCCTTACCCCCCTATTGCACATTACGTTAAAGTGGAGTTGGTAATTATCAATTCGAGATCGTAAAAGAAAAAAAAAACGAGACAGTTTACCGTTTTATTTCCTTCGTTTTAATATGACAATTTTCTCGATATCAGGTAGAAATGTATCTTTTTTCCCCGATAGGACATGGTTGCATATTAAGCATTTCGAATCCGATCTGTGAACAATGAAAAAAAAATACCGGTTTAAATACCGGTTCAGTGATTTTATGCTTTTTCGGAATGTGCGAGACGAAAAACAAACAAGTATCAGTAAAAAAAGAAATAATGCCTCATTTAATGCAATCGCCCCCTAAAGTCTGGCAACACTGCATAGGAAAAACTATACCCACTCCCCTCCTGAGTTTTGGACGATCTCCTCGGCTTTTGCCCGTGAACTTTGCCCGCGAGCATTTTATGTTGCACGCGGGCGACGTGCGCGATTTGGACGACCCTGTTCTAAATCGTTGAATTTTTCATTTTTTTACCCCGTAGCCAGTAAGGTAAGAAATACGAAAATGTAAAACCGGTGTTGTATTTTTTGCACACCTCTGCAGTTTGTATACTTGGGGTCCTAAAATATCTGAACACACTTCTCATTATCATAACGTGCATTAAAATAAATGTAGAATTACTAAAAACTGGCAATGACGAAAATCCACTCCTTATCCCGGTTGCATTCAGCTAAATGGCAGTAGTTATTGTCAAGGAAATGGTGTAAATGGATCAAAATATTTATTTAATTTCATGTTCGTTTAAAACTGCTAAAGTAATCCAAATTGGAGTATCTGAACTGAATGAAATCAATCCAGTTATATTATATAAAATTGCCGTAATTTATAAAATTATAAATAATAATTTCAAAGTAAACATAATTTCCCCATAGGTGAATACGCTTAATAATTACGAACGCTAAACGCAAGCTTTATCTCGCGAAGAAGTCGCTGACATATGCCGCCTCTACGGTTCATGAAGGCGCTGTTTCAGCGGCCAATGAGATCTCCAAATAAAGATCCCGCTTCAGTTTCAGTGGTAATTGCAATTGATTATTCTGTGATGCGAGTTAATGTGATGCGAGAATAACCATCAGCCTTTTAAAGCTTTCCATTTATTATTATTATTAATTTAAAGATTTAAATATCACAAGGTTATCGTTGTGGCAACTGTTTGCAAAAGTGAAAAGAATCGATTTTGCTATTGAAGTTGTTAAATGGCAGCTTTTCGTTCCTAAATCCCTGTCTTTCCTTCCTCAGGTAAGAGTTTTATATATAGGGAACTCATAACCAAATTGCTTAGTTCTATTATTATAATACCGTTGTCAGGTATCGTTGCTTGTAGAAAGCTCATTGAGGTAGAGGAAAACAAGTTAAAAATAACGCAGCTTTGCTCAGACGCAGCTTCTTAGAGATGGTGAAAAAATTCCATATAATGATGATCAATGGTGATTATTCCATTTACTGATTTCAGGGACTCGTGAGCGGTTTTATTTGGTGCTTGTCATGGAAACCAAATCCTTAGTAACGTTACTGTGACGGATGAATTCTAATGATAAAAATGTGATCTATTGAAGGACAACATCTTAATATTAATAAAAAAATGTGATTTGGGGAAACGAAAACATAGGCCACCACCATTTGGTAGTGGTCGATCAATAGGAACAAGAAAAACAAAATTAAGTTTTTAAAACATTTAATTAAATGTTGTATTTTTTACGTGTCTGTCTTTTTGTTTATAAAATTGTTAATTCAATGTGGTCTGCCTCACCAACTTTTGAGTTGAATCGTAATCTAACAAACCATCACTACACTACAAGACTAAAAGATCAAATTATTCCTCCTTTACCAAAACATAATTATCGCCGACGATGTTTATCATACCTCGGCATCATGTTTTGGTCACATTTACCTCCCAATCTTCGTTCTAAAAGGAATTTTAGCAAATTTTATAAGCAGCTCCTATGTTATGTCCGTAATCTTGACCCTGGTTTTCGCATATGATTTTGTTATGATCAATTTTCTGTTCTTATCTACACAGAATTTGTTAGAACGACTTAGTATTGTAGTTTATATTAGTTACAGTACATTTGTTATTAATTTAACGAACTTTGTTACAGCTGTCGATTACTACGCCGTATTTATTGTTGTTATGTTTACTTTATTGTTGTCTGTATTATCATGAATTATATTAATCAGTTAGCATTTGTATTTTATTTATATGTTGGATGCCCCTCAGTGGCCTACCTGTCGGTCATTTTTGACCATACTGGCACCTGTGGGTTAATTCATCCTTTCCTTTCTAAATAAATAAATAAATTAGAGCACTTGTCGTAGGCTATATGGGGGCTGTTGTCCAGAGGGTTGTTGCGGGGCGGTTATCCAAGCGGCATTTGTCTTAGAACCGGGTCGGAGAATATATGTAAACAGTGTTGCCAGATCAAAGGTTTTACATGCGTCTGAGAACTCATAAAGGAAAAAAAATTTGGAAAAATTGTTTGAGCTGAAATTGAAGGTTTTTAGATTTTAAAATGAGTTAAAGAAGGACTCTAAACCATGAAGGAAGGCTCTTTAAATTTAAAAATGTGATAATTTTTAAAAGAGGTAATGTTTATAAATCAAACAAGTATGAATGTATCGCCATGGCGGATAAAAGGAACACATTTTCATGTTACAGCAGCGAGACATCAGCCATGGATATCTAGAAATAACGTGCATTTTAACACACTTTAAATAAAACTATGTAAATATGAAAAATGAATTGTAAATTTCTAAATAATTAAACTAACGCAAAAAGAGAATTTAAACGAATAAAATTGAAGAGCCAAAAGGTTAAATGGAAAGTGTAGACATTCTTTATATATAGAAACAAATAAAAGTTCTTTAATTTATAGGCATTCCTGTATAATGCAAAAGAAAGTGAACATCAATTGTTGACTCGCTCTATGTAAGCATCTATTATTTTTTAATGATTCATTGCTAAAGCGTTTCTACGTAATCATCTACTGTTGAAGCGAGCGATTAGCTATTAGCAATTATCTATTGACAAGAAAATGTCTAACAAATTAGCTATTGATAATGTTAGGCCTAACAGCAATTTGCCTATGGTTAACAACAGGCCTAACATCTCGTTAACAGTGATTAGATATACAGGGTGATTATAAAGTCACTATACATTTTAGTGAAAAATCCGTTTTATTGCAGCAATTGCAGTACACATCAACCAGATATCATACCAGTACATTTCAATGTGTCCCCCTTGCACATCCCGGCACAGCTCCCAGCGTTCCACCGTGGCCCGGAAAACATTGGGCTGTAATCTGTTATTTCAGCTGTGCAATGGTGCGGAATCCTGACCTGGTACACCTTGGACTTGATAAAACCCCACGCAAAGAAATCCACGGGGGTCAAATCTGGGGACTGTGGAGCCCACAGTCTTGGCGAGCCCTGATCAATCCATCTGCCTGGGAATGCGCGATTCAGGTAGTGCCAACGATGTTGGCCAAATGGGGTAGTACCCCATCCCGTTGGAGCACAACGGTATCCTAAATCCTTCATCTCGCAATTGTGGCTTCAGGAATTGTTCCAACTTGTTGAGGTACACGGTACCATTGATAGTCCCCTCGGCAAACATAAAGGGCCCATAGACCTTTGATTGTGTAACTCCCATACGCACATTCACTTTGGGGGTGTTTGGTGTGCATGTAAATGAAATTCGTTAATGATTTCACCAAAATGTATAGTGACTTTATAATCACCCTGTATTACAGAGTGTTCCATTTGAAAGGGGCAAAAAGTATGCGGCCATATTTTGGTTAGCCGTGTTAGTCATGAATTCGAAACGTTGCATGTATCAAGCACAAGAATGAGTGTCTTCGTGTATGTAATTTGTTGACAGGCGGCGCTGCAGTCGCAAAATGGCGGATAGTAATCAACAAAGCGCCAAGTGCGTTATATGGAATGCAAAGTACGAGAGCATTATAAAGGTTCAACGTGAATTCAAACGCTTTTATAAGGTGAAGACAGCTCCAAAGGCATCCAGCATTAAACATTGGTGTCAGATGTTTGAAGAAACTGGATATGAAATCAGGAAACACACGGGAGGCCGAAAGCGAAACCGAGAACTGGAACAGACGGTTTCCAACGTTATGGCTGCTCTGCTAGTCCACAAAAATCTCTGCGAAGACTGTCATCGCTGCTTCAAACTCCCCTTAGTACGTGTCATCGAATTGTTAGGAAGCGTCTAAAATTGTATCCTTTGCGTGAGCACGATTATGAGGCGCGAGCCAACTTTTGCAACATGATGGTAGTTGTTCACGGATGAGGCCAACTTTCTTCAGAGGTGGTTATCTTATCTTATCTGGTACAGATTATCTGGTACGATAATCTGCGGCACCTACTCCTACGAGGGAGTTTTGCGCCATCCCATTAATAACGACTGCTACGAGATGACAGTAGCAGTCGGGACCGACGGCTTAACGTGCCCTCCGAAGCACGGGGGGTTTCATGATGGAAAAGCTGCTGGGGATAAACGAACCAGAGGCTGTCACCAACTGCTGTAACACCAGCTATGGTCAATCGGCAAATGGGTCAGACCAAAGTCCCCCAACAGCCGCGCCCCAAATAGCTGTCCCGCCAGCGGTGGCCCTCAAGCCCAGGCCGTCACCCAACCAGCAGCTGGCCGCGCCTGAAGTTGCTGAACTCCATCGATTGGCAGCCAACCGACGAGACAACCAGGCCACGGCCACCCCCTTCAGAGGTGGTTGTTCACGGATGAGGCCACTTTCCACTTTAGTAGTCGAGTGAACACGCACAACGCTATCATTTAGGGTTCAGAAACCCCCCCACTGTCCGTACGAGTTGGAAAGAGCGACTGAGAAAACCAACGTTTGGTGCGGTATCAAACATAACAGATTCTACGGACCGTTCTTTTTTGCTGAAGACACGGTGAGGGCAGACATGTTGCAGTGCTTTGTTGTTCCTCAACTGATGGATGATGATATTGCGGAGTACGTTTACCAACAAGATGGAGCGCCTCCTCACTGGTCGCTGGTGGTACGCGACTATCTGAACAACACTTTCAATGAGAATTGGTGCGGTCGTGAAAGTGTTGGCCTCTCCAAGCTCACCAGATCTAACCCCTTCTGACGTTTTGGTCCGGGGATATGTTAATACGGTTTTCGCCGAATGTCCGACCGATGTGCAGGACCTGAAGCGTAAAATTTCGGCTGCATTTGAACGCATAACGCCAGAGATGTTGAAGAATACGTGGCAAGGACTGTCATTCCTTTCGAAATTTGTGCCCTGCGCAATGGTGGACATGTCAAAATGTGATTTATATAGAGTAAGACTTCCATCTTTAATGTACAAAATGGCATATTGTTTGTGAAATTTAATAAATTGATTACGATGTTGTAGCTTGTTCTTTTTAACCCCTTTCGAATGGAACACCCTGTACATTCCGCATCTTATCATTGAAAGTTCCAATGGTACTGTGCTGGTATCATTAGAACACCTACTACTAAACAAATTTCGATCATCATTTATTACTCGCTATATTTATTCATTACACGTCGTTACTCTCTGTTTGATATATTACATGCCATATCTTAGCATTGAAAGTTTCCACAGACGTATAACTACTCGATATACTCATTAACTGTCATTAATTACTGGATATACTCATTCATGCCAGGTCATTACGAGTTGTTTGATATATTACATGCCATATGTTACCATTAAAGATTTTAAGGGAGGCATCATGATGGTACCATTAGAGCACGTGCTATTGTACTTATTCCGGCTATCTCGTCTTCGAATTTGTTCGTGCTCTGTCTCATATTTATCGATTGGCGAATACAGACTATGAAAAAGGTAATTCGCTTTCAAGTTATAGTACTAAATAATATGCTCCCTACTAATAAATAAATCTTTTGTTTTAGGCAAACAACGCCGATCTACTCTTTCTACGAGGTGCTATCTAAAATATCCGAGAATTTGTACGCCCAAACCAAACAACAGTACGAAGTTATGTCACTAGACGCCTCTTGATGCACCTTTCAGTTGCTACTCTGACAAGTTTTGTAATGCGAAATTCTTAGTGAGTTATTATTATTTGTGTTGCAACGTGTTCTTGAGCTTCCACGAATTTCCAAATTATTTAATCTGGTCAGATTATCAACAATAAGTTTTGCTGTGAGGTTTTGAAGAGACTGAGGGAAAATTTCACGCAAACGGCGCGAATTGTGGAAGAACACACACTAGTTGTTACCCCGTGACAGCGCTCCCGCACACATCCCGCTCGTTGTAAAGGAATTCCTGGCAAAAACAACATGGTAACGGTCCCCCACCCTCCCTACACTCCTGAGCTAGCCCCTGCTACTTCTACCTCTTCCCTAAATTGAAAGGGCAACGTTTTGACTTCATTGAAGATATATATCCAAGTGGAATCGCAACCGTTCTTGGACAGCCTACAGCTTTCGGACTTCCAGGAGTGCTTCCAAACATGGAAAAAAATGCTGGCGACGTTGTATACGTGGTGAAGGTGACAGCGGAAATTAGGAAAGAACGCACTCACGTAGACCTGGTTCCGGACACCCACGCACTACTGACCCACGCCAAGATCGCCGAATTTCTCCAAGTGGGTTACTCTAAAGATTTCTGTGCATTAACTGTCCAACAAAACAAACTGGGCGTGTCCAATTAAATTTTCAATTACAATTGCCGCCTCGATCTCATTCTTCTTTGGCACTTTTCTAACAACCTTCCTGGTCGGTTTCTTATTCCACTCTGATTTTTCTTTTTTCTCTTTCTTCCTTCCTCCCCTTTCTTCCCGCTTCTCGCGATCTTGAGATCGGTAGCTCTTCTCCATTCTTCGCGAGGATGGCTTCCCTGTATGTTGCTCTTTTTCTTCTTTTAATTTTCATTTTTATCGAATCCTCGTTTCGATCTTTTTTTTTATGAAAACTCATCTTTTTCCGCTGACATTTAGTTACCTCGCGAACTACCTTACCTTGCAGTGCAACTGGGACAGGCCTTCGAGCATGAAGAATGAAACTGGAAAGTAGCTTTCTGTGAATCATCATATGACTAGAATAGACAATCTAGAATAGACGAGAAGTGTGACAAGACTAAGCAACCATAGCAACTGTAACAAGACTAAGAACATCCTAAAATAGCAGAATTTTCAGTTAGACTTGTGTAGCCCCTAGTGGCAAATTTTAATGCAAATTTTATGCAAATTTTAAAGTGTAAGCGTCTGGTGTCGACATTGGTAAACATGACGCCATCTGTGTCGAAATTGGGCAACACGTTATTTCCAAGCTATAACGAAGCTTAGGCATTGTTGTCCTCGCTATAAGGACGGAATCTTTGAGGTTCCATAACTCCCTAACCAGGTGATCTAGATCAAAACCGAACATTCCATTGGACTTAGTATAATTTTATCTATAGATGGCTATAATTAGAACGTGTTACTATAAGGGGTTCTATTTTTAACAGGCCGCGTGGGTATATTCAATATTTACCTCATATAATGAAATCAAACATTTATTCTTCAAACATGGTTTATTTTTCACATGCAAAAAACTACATTTAAACCAAGTTTGCTCGTTTTATATTATTGCAACTTTTCTTTCTAGAAGGCATATCTTCCCTCAAAGTTCTTGCAACAAGATGAAATCTCGTTTGCACATAATATAATCTACGTGTAAAGACCATTCAACGTAAATACTATACTATATTGTACTTTATTCATTGATTTCAACTAATTTTGTATTCGTTTATTTGGGTTATGTTTATAGACACATAGCCCCTGGCAGGGTTGAAATTTCCTTTTCAACCGCACCAGCCTCCAAAAACTATAGAACTCGTTAGCTACGAGAATACGAATTTTGATAAAAAAATAGATGCTTGTATTTTTATCATTTAGTCAGCTTTCTATCGGAGACAGTCAATATTCTACCTGGGCTGTGTTTAATTTAATGT